>LNAC01000257.1:401963-451325 GCA_002007465.1 Ailurus styani
TCCTTCTCTTGATGTCCTCTATTCCTTATGTTCCACAAATAAGTGAAACCATATGATAATTGACTTTCTCTACTTATTTCACTTACCATAATCTCCTCCAGTTCTGTCCATGTTGATGCAAAAGCTGGGTATTCATCTTTTCTGATGGCCGAGTAATACTCCATTGTATATATGGACCACATCTTCTTTATCCATTCATCTGTTGAAGGGCATCTGTGCTCTTTCCACAGTTTGGCTATTGTGGACATTGCTGCTATGAACATTGGGGTGCCTGTGGCCCTTCTTTTCAGTATTTCTGTATCTTTGTTATTGCCTGTGTTTATTCTTCTGATCCATGAGCATGGAATGTGTTTCCGTCTTTTTCTGTCTTCAATTTCTTTCGTAAGTGTTCTAGTTTCTAGAGTGTAGATCCTTCACCTTTTTGGTTAGGTTTATTCCAAGGCATCTTAAGGCTTTTGGTGCTAATGTAAATGGAATGCACTAGTAGTGCAATTGCTGGGTCATCGGATAGCTGTATTATTAACTTTTAACTTTTTGAGGCATGTCCATAGTGTTTTCCAAACCTTGCATTCCCACCAACAGTGTAAGAGAGTTCCTTTTTCTCCACAACCTCTCCAACGTTTGTTGTTTCTTGCCTTATCAATTTTTGATATTCTGACTGGCGTAAGGTGGTATCTCAATGTGGTTTTGATTTGAATTTCCCTGATGGCTAATGACAATGAACATTTTTTCATGTGTCTGTTGGCCATTTGTATTTCTTCATTGGGGAAGTGTCTGTTCATGTCTTCTGCCCATTTTTTGACTTGATTATTTTTTGGATGCTGAGTTTGAGAAGTTCTTTGTAGATCTTGGATATCGGCCCTTTGTCTGCAGTGTCATTTGCAAATATCTTCTCCCATTCCGTGGGTTGCCTCTTTGTTTTGTTGACTGTTTTCTTGGCTCTGCAGAAGCTTTTTATCTTGATGAAGTCTCAAAAGTTCATTTTTGCTTTTGTTTTCCTCGCCTTTGGAGACATGTCTTGAAAAAATTTGCTGTGGCCGAGGTTGAAGAGGTTACTGCCTATGTTCCCCTTTCGGATTTTGATGGATTCCTGTCTCATATTGAGGTCTTTCATCCAATCAGTTTATCTTTGTGTTTGGTATAAGTGAATGGTCGNTATGTTCCCCTTTCGGATTTTGATGGATTCCTGTCTCATATTGAGGTCTTTCATCCAATCAGAGTTTATCTTTGTGTTTGGTATAAGTGAATGGTTGAGTTTCATTCTTCTGTATATAGCTGACCAATTTCCCCAGCACCATTTATTGAAGAGACTGTCTTTTTTTCCATTGGATAACCTTTCCTGCTTTGTCGAAGATTAGTGACCATAGAGTTCAGGGTTCATATCCTGGCTCTCTATCCTGTTCCATTCATCTATGTGTCCGTTTTTGTGCCAGCGCCATCCTGTCTTGGTGATCACAGCTTTGTAATATAGCTTGATCAGTCAATGTGATTCCCCCAGCTTCCTCTTTCAGCATTTCCTTCATGATTCAGAGTCTTTTCTGGTTCCATACAAATTTTAGGATTGTTAGTTCCAGCTCTGTGTGAAATGCCAATGGTATTTTCATAGGGATGGTGTTGAAAGTATAGATTGCTCTGGGCAGCATAGACATTTTAACAGTGTTTATTCTGATCCATGAGCGTGGAATGGTTTTCCATCTTTTTGTCTTCAATTTCTTTCATAAGTGTTTTAGTGTCTGGAGTGTAGATCCTTCACCTTTTTGGTTAGGTTTATTCCAAGGCATCTTATGGTATTTGGTGCTATTGTAAATGGTATAGGTTCTCTAATTTCTCTTTTTACAGTTACATTGTTAGTATATAGGAAAGCAACTGATTGCTGTGCATTGATTTTGTATCCTGCCACATTACTGAATGCCATATGAGTTCTAGTAATTTGGGGGTGGAGTCTTTTGGGTTTTCTTTCTTTCTTTCTTTCTTTCTTTCTTTCTTTCTTTCTTTCTTTCTTTCTTTCTTTCTTTTTTCTCTCTTTTTTCTTTCTNGAGTTCTAGTAATTTGGGGGTGGAGTCTTTTGGGTTTTCTTTCTTTCTTTCTTTCTTTCTTTTTTCTCTCTTTTTTCTTTCTTTCTTTTCTTCTTTCTTTTAAAGATTTTATTTATTTATTTGACAGAGAGAGATTACAAGTAGGCAGAGAGGCAGGCAGAGAGAGAGGAGGAAGCAGGCTCCCTGCTGAGCAGAGAGCCTGATGCGGGACTCCATCCCAGGACCCTGAGACCATGACCTGAGCTGAAGGCAGAGGCTCAACCCACCGAGCCACCCAGATGCCCGTCTTCTGGGTTTTCTACGTAAAGTATCGTGTCATCTGTGAAGAGAGAGAGCTTGACTTCTTTTTTGCCAGTTTGAATACCTTTTATTTCTTTTTGTTGTCTGATTGCTGTTGCTAGGACTTCTAGTACTATGTTGAACAATAGTGGCGAGAGTGGGCATCCTTGTTGTTTTCCTGATCTTAAGGGAGAGGCTCTCAGCTTTTCCCCATTGAGAATGATACTCTCTGTGGGCTTTTCATAGATGATTTTTATGAAATTGAGGAATGTTTCCTCTATCCCTACACTCTGAAGAGTTTTAATCAGGAGAGAATGCTGTATTTTGTGAAATGCTTTTTCTGCATCAATTGAGAGGACCATGTGGTTCTTCTCTCTCCTCTTATTAATGTGTTCTTTCACATTGATTAATTTGCTGATGTTGAACCACCCTTGCATCCCAGGGATAAATCCCACCTGGTTGTGATATATAATCCTTTTAATGTACTGTTGGATCCTATTAGCTAGGATCTTGTTGAGGATTTTGGCATCTGTATTCATCAGAGATATTGGTTTGAAATTCTCCTTTTTGTTGGGGTCTTTTCCTCATTTTGGGATCAGGGTAATGCTGACCTCATAGAATGGGTTTGGAAGTTTTCCTTCTATTTCTACTTTTTGAAACTGCTTCAGGAGAATAGGTATTCTTCTGTGAATGTTTGGTATAATTCCTCAGGGAATCCATCAGGTCCTGGACTCTTGTATTTTGGCAGGTTTTTGATCACTGTTTCAATCTCGTTACTGGTTATTGGTCTATTCAGGTTGTCAGTTTCTTCCTCTTTCAGTCTTGGTAGTTCATAGGTTTCCAGGAAGGCATCCATTTCTTCCAGGTTGCTTAATTTATTGGCATATAGTTGTTGATAATAATTTTTGATAATTGTCTCTATTGCCTTGGTGTTATTCGTGGTCTCTCCCCTTTCTTTCATAATTTTATTAATTTGGGTCCTTTCTCTTTTCTTTTGGGTAAGTCTGGCCAGTAGTTTATCGATCTTATTAGTTCTTGTAAAGAACCAGCTTCTGGTTTCATTGTTGTGTTCTACTGTATTTCTGGTTTATAATTCATTCATCTCTGCTCTAATCTTAATTATTTCTGTTCTCTTGCATGGTTTAGGCTTCATTTGTAGATTTTTCTCCAGTTCTTCAAGGTGTAAAGTTAGTTGGTAAAATCAGGATTTTTCTGGGGTTTTTTTTTTTTTTTTGAGTGAGGCTTGTATGGCTATGTAGTTCCCCCTTAGGACTGCCTTGATAGTATCCCACAGGTTTTGGACTGATGTGTTTTCATTCTTACTGGTTTCCATGAATTGTTTAAGTTATTCTTTGATTTCCTGGTTGACCCAAACATTCTTAAGCAGGATGGTCTTTAGTTTCCAAGTGTTTGAATTTCTTCCAAACTTTTTCTTGTGATTGAGTTCCAGTTTCAAAGCATTGTGGTCTGAGAATATTCAGGGAATAATCTCCATCTTTTAGTATCGGTTGAGACCTGATTTGTGACCCAGTATGTGGTCTCTTCCGGAGAAAGTTCCATGTGCACTTGAGAAGAATGAGTATTCTGTTGTTTTAGGGTGGAATGTTCTGTATATATCTATGAGGTCCATCTGGTCCAGTGTGTCATTGAACCATCTTTTAGTATCGGTTGAGACCTGATTTGTGACCCAGTATGTGGTCTCTTCCGGAGAAAGTTCCATGTGCACTTGAGAAGAATGAGTAATATGTCTCTTTATTTTGATTAACAGTTGGCTTATGTAGTTGGCTACTCCCATGTTGGGGGCATAGATATTTACAATTGTTAGATCCTCTTGTTGGATAGACCCTTTAAGAATGATATAGTGTCCTTCTGTGTCTCTGACTACAGTCTTGAGCTTAAAATCTAATTTGTCTGATATGAGAATTGCTACCCCAGCTTTCTTTTGCGGTCCATTGGCATGAAAGATGGTTTTCCATCCCTTCACTTTCGGTCTGGGTGTATTTTTAGGTTTAAAACGAGTCTCTTGTAGACAGCATATGGATGAGTCCTGTCGTTTTTCCAACCTGCAACCCTCTGCTGATTGATGGGAGCATTTAGGCCGTTCACGTTGTGAGTGATTATTGAAAGATACGATTTTATTGTCATCGTGTTGCCTGTGAGGTCCTTGTTTCTATAGATTGTCTCTGTATTTTTCTGTTCTATATCACTCTTGGGGTCTTTATCCTTTTATAGAACCTCCCTTAATATTTCTTGCAGGGCCACTTAGTGGTCGCATATTCTTCAAGTTTTTGCTTGTCCTGGAAGATCTTTCCATCCATTCTGAATGACAGCCTTGCTGGATAAAGTATTCTTGGCTGCATGTTATTCTCATTTAGTACTCTGAATATGTCTTGCCAGCCCTTTCTGGCTTACCAGATCTCTGTGGACAGATCTGACATTATTCTGATGTTTTTCCCTCTGTAGGTAAAGAATCTCATCCCCCTAACTGCCTTGAAGATGGTTTTCTTGGGGTGCCTGGGTGGCTCAGTGGGTTAAGCCTCTGCCTTCAGGTCAGGTCATGATCTCAGGGTCCTGGGATCGAGCCCCACATTGGGCTCTCTGCTCAGCAGGGAGCCTGCTTCCCCCTCTCCCTCTGCCTGCCTCTCTGCCTACTTGTGATCTCTCTCTCTCTCTCTCTGTTAAATAAATAAAACCTTTTTNCTGCCTGCCTCTCTGCCTACTTGTGATCTCTCTCTCTCTCTCTCTGTTAAATAAATAAAACCTTTTTAAAAAAATAAATAAGATGGGTTTTTTTGGTTCTGAGATTTGCAAGTTTTACTATTACATGCCAGGATGTTGGTCTGTTCTTCTTGATCTTGGGAGGGGTCCTTGCTGCTTTTAGGATATGAATGTTTGTTTCATTCCCCAGATTAGGGAAGTTCTCAGCTAGGATTTGCTCAAATATATCTTCTAGTCCTCTCTCTGACCACCCCCTCAGGGATCCCAATAATTCTGACACTGGAATGTTTCATGGTGTCATTTATTTCTCTAATTCTGTTTTCATGGATTTTAAGGTGTTTTTTTCCGGGCCTCCTTCTGTTCCTTCCTTTCTATCAGTTTGTCTTCTAGATCACTAATCCATTCTTCTACCTCGTTTACCCTGGCTGTTAGACTATCTAGCTTAGATTGCATCTCATTCATGGCATTTTTAAGTTCGGCCTGATTAGCTTTCATTTCTGCCCTTAGAGAATCTATGTTGCCGTTAATGGTTTTCTCCAGCCCAGCTATTGTCTTCCTAACTGCTACCCTGAAATCTATTTCTGACATCTTGCTTATATATATATATCCAGTAGATCTGTGGGAGAGGCCCTTGTCTCTGGTTCTTTTCTTTGTTGGGAGTACCTCCTTCTAAGCATTCTGTTGAGGGGTGGTTGAGGGAATGTACACAGTCGAAAATATCACCCAAGAATAAGATTTATAAAGTTAGGGAAAAAACAGGGAGTAGGGGGCTATAATCTCTTAATGTGGGTGAGGTCGGGTGTTTCAGTTCTTCCTGGGGTATTTTCTTCTCTTTGTTTGAAAACACTACTTCCCAGAGTTACAGGGAATTTATACATATATACACCTATATACACACCACACACACACCCCAGTTTTATATACGTGTATATATGTGTGCATGTGTGTGTGTGTGTGCATATATATATGTGTGTATATATATATATATATAATTGAAGAGGGAAAAAAGGACTACAATTGAAGCTTATATCTATATATATGTATATAAAAAAGAAAAAGAAAAAATTATATGTGTGAAACAGAAGTTAAAAAGTTACTATGGAATATATTGTATTAAGCATCCAGTTGAAATACTAAGTAGGTAAAAAGAAAAAAACAGAAGAAACATAAGAATAAAAAAGTTGTATCCAGGAAATACACAGGCTGTGAGGCAACACAGTGTTGTGGTTTTATAGTTTTATGGGGACCCTGGGGCTGTCCTCTTGTACTTCTAGCTTGTCTTCTGGGGGAGGCCTGCTGGTTTTTTTTCAGGCACCCCCTGCTTTGGCAGAATTACCCTGCCTCCTATCAAGGGGCCTGGCTCCATGGAAACCAGTTTTTTTGAGCTTTTGTTCTCTGGGCACTTTTCACAGGGCAAAGGAGAATGTCCCCACAGACCTCCGCCCCAGATGAGAGAAGCCATAGTCTGCTCCTCTCTGAACCCTCTGGAACACTTAGTCTCTCCCTCAGTAAGTGCCAGTGAACACTGCAGCCTCCCACAGGCAGTGCATGCCCCCAATCATCCTCTCCGTGGTTGACCCAGGCCCCCACTTGGGCCTCCAAAGAGGCCCGAGCCTCCAAAGACCCTGTGCCTCCAAAATCTCAAGGGATCGAGGTCTGGGCAGGTTCTGGTGGTGGGTGCTGGTGGTGGGTGCAGGGACCAGCAGCCATGAAGGCCAGCCCCCCAAGTCTGCAGGCATAGTTCACACAAGTGGTCATCAGGGTCCCAGCATTTGCTTTTTAAGCTCCTGGATTGT
Source organism: Ailurus styani (assembly GCA_002007465.1). Classification (NCBI taxonomy): domain Eukaryota; kingdom Metazoa; phylum Chordata; class Mammalia; order Carnivora; family Ailuridae; genus Ailurus; species Ailurus styani. Next base: position 408,793 of record LNAC01000257.1, read on the forward strand.
TACATGAGTGCTGTTACCCGGTGCTTCCTGTCCTACTCCCACTGCTCTGCAAGCTATAGCTGGTCCTTAGGTGCAGGACATTTTTGCACTGGGGCATTATTTTACTTTCCAGTGGGTAGCTTCTGGTGGACCCCTCCCCCTTCTGTTTATTCTCCAGTATCTGTTCACGAAATCACAATTCCATCCTTTGTACCTCTGGACTGAAGATCCTCTGCCCCTGTAGAGATCCAGACTTATAAACTTACATTTCAGGCTAATTTCATGGGTGTTCAGACTGGCTTGGTAGATATCCAGCTAAATTCAGGGGACCGGTTGAAAGGGAGTCCCCCATTCCTCTACCATCTTACCCCTCCTCCAAGCTTTTTTTTTCTTAATGTCTTGGCTGTTTTCACCACAAGAACTTAAAATTATTTATTACCTAACATATATTTAGTTGTAAAAAAATAGAAGAAATAGATTAAAATTTAAAAATACCCATTGTAATACCATCTAGAGATAGCAGATACAAAGATTTTGGTAAATATTGTTCCAGACTAAAATTGCACAATAAATTATATAAATTTGTGACTAGATGGAAGCACACCATATATACTTAGGTGTCTTTTTTCTGTATGTCTTTCCATGTTCGTAAATACGTTCGTATATCCCCATTATTAATAAAAACTCTGTGACATTCCATTGTATGGATATACTTTAAAATACATTATTTTAAAGCTCATTATGATTTAGCTCATTATGATTTAAAAATTATCTTATAATTCTTTATGATGGGGTTTGTATTGTATGTACATAAGTTTTACATTTTTAGGAGTCCAATCTCTCTCTTGTTATGGTGTCTGTTTTGGGGATCATGCCTAGGATTTCCTTCTCAATACGAATATTAAAAAATTATTCACCTGTTTTTTTCCTACTACTTTGTTGGTTTCTAATTTAACAGTAAAAACTTTAACCAATATAGAATTTGTCTCATATTATGAGACAGAAAGCTAACAGTATTTTTTTTCTAAAACCCTTTGTTAAATAATTTATCCCTTTACTAATTTGAGATGCCAGTTTGGTTATAAACAATGATCCATATAAATAATTAGATCTCTTCCTAGGCATTTAAATTTCATTTCATTGATGTATTCTCTTCCTGTGTAAGATCTGGGTTTATTAATTTTTGTTTATAATATTCATTTGCTGTCTGAGCAAAACCTCTTAATGTTTCTTGGCAAGTCTAATAGCTGTTCGTTTTCTAAATAAATTTGAGAATAATTTGTCAAGTTACAAAATTTTTTGTAACTTGAGTTTTTTTGTTGGAATTATGTTAATTGTAAAGATTAATTTTGGGACATTAAAATATTATGATATTTCCCCATCAAATATAAACTATGGTGGCTGTAGTTAACAGTACTGTATTCTGTAATTGAAAATTGCTAAGAAAGTAGATCTTAAATGTTTTTATCACACAAAAGGTAACTATGTGGGGCACCTGGGTGGCTCAGTGGGTTAAACCTCTGCCTTCGGCTCCAGTCATGATCTCAGAGTCCTGTGATCGAGCCCTGCATCGGGCTCCCTGCTCAGTGAGCCTGCTTCCTCCTCTCTCTCTGCCTGCCTCTCTGCCTACTTGTGATCTCTCTCTCTCTCTCTCTCTCTCTGTCAAATAAATAAATAAAATCTTTAAAAAAGAAAAAAGTAACTATGTGAGGTAATGGATGTATTAATTAATGTTATTGCAGTAATATGCCAATGTATGTATGTCATACATTACATTGTGTGCCTTAAGCATACACAATATTATATGTCAATTATTTCTCAATAAATCTGGAAAAAACAATATAAAACATATCCATATTTATTCTATCTATTTTACTTCCAAATGAAATTTTTAAATTTATTTATATGGTTATTGCATATTCTTAAGTTTATTGCAAAATACTTTATTCTTTGTTGATATTATAAATAACTTTTTCTCTTTTTGATTATTGTTGGTACAAATATATGTGAATTTGGTTATATTTGTTTTATATCCAATTTTTTAAACTTTTATTCAAATAGATTTTTATCTTATTTTTCTGGGTTTTTCATAAAAACAGTTATTTCTTTCCATTAGATCTCATTTCCCTTTCTTGATCCATTGTGTTAGGCTCAAACCTATTGTAGGAAAGTGTTCAAAATTTCAATAAGTGGGCTTCCTTGCTTAATTCCTGACTTGAAAGAGGAAAACTGTAGGTTGTTACTGTTCAGTTGACTTTCTATAGCTATGGGATTATTTTCCCAATATCCCATACATATAGCCATATAAGAACTTGAAATGTGGCTAATGAGAAAACTGAAATTTGAAAATTTAATTTTAATTTTATTTTAAATAATTTATATTTCGGCCCCCAATAGGTTAGAGGCTACCAAATTGAACAGCTCTAGGTTTTCACTGTTAATTATATTGAGTATTATTTTATGTGCATCTTGAAGATAGTAAAGCCAGTTTAGAGTAAAGGAATTGGGGTAGAAGTGAGATACCTTTAGCAGAATGTGGGAGTAGAGTGGGTTGAAGGAAAGCTTGTTTTCCATCTGTTTATTTTGTTACTAAGACAGAGTGTGGTCCTAAACTCAACCCTTTATTTATCTACCCAAACAGGTGTCTTCTTCTGTGTTCCTTATTTCTGCATTTCTACCATTATCTGAGCCCCAAACCATATCACTCTTTCTAGTCCCCAAATACCCAGACACTCCTCCACCTTACTCCCATTTCCACAGACATACATCTTACCCATTTTTGAAGGTCCTTCACAAATGTACCCTCTGTATGAAAGAACATTTTTTAAAAAAGATGTTATTTATTTATTTGACAGAGAGAGATACAGCGAGAGGGAACACAAACGGGGAGGGGGAGAGGGAGAAGCAGGTTTCCCGCTGAGCAGGGAGCTCAATGTGGGGCTTGATCCCAGCACCCTGGGATCATGACCTGAGCCAAAGGCAGACGCTTAATGAGTGAGCCACTCAGGCACCCAAAAGAACACTTTTTTGATGTCATTGATTAAAAGTAGTTTTGTCTTCCTTGAAACCAGGATTTAATTTGTACTTCATTGTTATAGTACTTAGTCCTGCACATTGTCTTAAAACTATTTATGAACATGTATCAGATACATATCTGTATCTATTGATAGGTTTTACAAAAGATATTGTAAATATTACAATAGATAAACATATCTATTGTAGTCTCTTTGAGGGAATAATCCTTGACTGATTTACTTCTCTGTCCTCTGCTGCTATGCTCTGTGTATGTATATATATACATACACATGTGTGTATATATACATGTGCTCAATAAGTATGAAATGACTCATATCCAACTTGTATTAATCATCTATGTTTTGTATGTCTTCTTCAAATGATAACTTTGGTAGAGCAGAGATCATACGTATTTTTGTATTTTCTGTGTACTAGCACAATGCTAAGCATTGAATAATTGGTAATTATTTAAAATATTCATAAAAAGTTGTAAGACCTATCACTTAGGATTGTCGTTTTGCTCTGTGTAATGGATATGCAACTGGACTAGCTTAATGACACATCAGTTATTTTTCTCAAATAGTAAGGAGTCTGGAGGTATACAGGCTAGGACTGGTACAGTGATGCCATGATGTTATCATGAATGTCCCAGGTTTTTTTTGTCCTTAACATTTAAGGACATACAAAACATGTTACATTTTGTACTTATGATCATGTGAGGGTCTTCTTCCTCCAAGCATCATATTCATGTTTTTGTCCGTTTCTATCAGGAGAACAGTAGCTTTTCTAGAGGACTCTAAAAATAGACTTCTGCTCTTATTTCTTTAGTCAAAACTATGGTCACATGGGCACTAACATCTGCCAGGAATTTTGGAAGGTGCGTGTTTTTAATGGTAACATTGTTACCCAGCAAAACGTGGATTCTATTCATAAGGAAGAAAAGGAGAATGAATCTTGGCTGGGCAACCTAGAGTATGTATCTTGGATATGGAATGTACACCTAAAGCCATTAGGATTTACAATGGGATAAATACATGTGAAAAGTTCAAATCAAGGCAATTACATGAAAGATTTCATATGCACAGTCAGACAGTAAAAGCTATTAAAGATTTGAGGTACAAGGGCTCTCTGAAAGATGGAGTTGACCAGGAAATCTTGAGCATAAGAGATAGAACTTGAGTACAGTCTTAAAAGACTGGTCAAATGTTATACAGAGGCACTGGATGCCTGTTTTGCGAGTAAGAAATAACATGCTTAAACTATGTTTTCAAACCATGGGACCAGCTTAGCAAAAGTAATGAATGCTTGTTATGAGGCAAGAGAAAATAAGTTGGGGAGAATGTTTAAAAGAATAACTCACAGATTGGTTCATTAGAATTAACATCTAATGCAGTACCTCCTATCCAGTAGTTTAGATAGTTCATCATACTTTTGACCAAAGCAGTTGGTTCTAAGGAATCTCCAATACTTAAAATAGATATCTAATATTGTTATATTTGAAGTCTCCAGTTACAGACCAATGGAACTTAAGAAATTAAATTTTCTGTTAAACTTATTTTTTTATATTGCTGAGGGATTCTTTGTTTCCCTTAATACCACATAGATTTTAAGTATTATGTCAGCATATTTTATCATATTAATACCCATGTGTAATCTTTCTTAATTAAAATCATTTCTCTAAGCTTGCACTGAATAATTTATAAAAAGATGATTGAAAACAGATTGGTGCTCTTTTGATTAAATGTACTTTTGATGTCTGCCATTTTCTCAACCTAGAATTTTAAGTTTGTTGACAATGCTTAAATTTCAAAGCACTTATGTTGACCTAATGTTTCATTTTCATTTTTGAGTCAATCTTAGCACAATTTGCAAAGTTTCTTTTAAATAAGTGAGGTGCGTTAGGACTTTCACCAGTGCACTTAAGAATTTTACAAAATGACAGATATTTATTCAATTGTAAATCTGTAAATAGTAAAGATTTATCTTCTATTTTAATAGTGACATCAATTAGTTTTGATGGTTTGACATAGCAGTTTGATAAGATAGTTTGATTTGATTGAAACACATAAAACATGCTTGAAATTATTTCCTACATAATTATAAATGAACATCTGAAGCCTGAATTTACATCATTTATTTAGTAATTGGAGTACCAGTAATTTTCAACTTCATTAGTATCTTATCTCTCCAGAATTTCCTCTTAATTACCATAAGATCTTTCCTTTCAGAGATTCCATAGTATAAATTTAACTCCATGTAGAAATAGGTATACAATGTAGTTAGACCCAACTAGTTAAAATTTTAGTGTTCACTGTTGACCACTCTCTGATTGTTCAGCCCCCATCCCACTGATAATGGGTTTGGCCGTGAGACTTGCTTTGGTTAATGGAATGTTGGTGGATGTGACATAAACCCTTATGTATATTTATGTATATTTGTGTGGTTTGGTTTTAGTTTTGTACGGTGGTAATATCCCTTGGGAAGACCTTTCCTTGGGCAGCTGCTGCCCCTTCTTCAGCTTGGTCTCAGAGTAAACACAGTGGAATGAGCCTGAGCCAAACCACAGTCTGCATCTGCTTCTCAACCAAGCCTTGCCTAGACCAGTCAAACCTCAGTCAACATACAGGCAGATGCATGAGCATGAGAGTAAGTGCTTATTATAAGCCACTGAGTTTGGGATGTTGTATTCCATAGGATTACTGTAGCAACAGGTGAATAGCATGGTCTATAAAAAGTCAGTTTTATATATTTTCATTAAGAAAAAGCATAATTGGGCGCCTGGGTGGCTCAGTGGGTTAAAGCCTCTGCCTTCGGCTCAGGTCATGATCTCAGGGTCCTGGGATGGAGGCCCACATCGGGCTCTCTGCTCAGCAGGGAGCCTGCTTCCTCCTCTCTCTCTGCTGCCTCTCTGCCTACTTGTAATCTCTCTCTGTCAAATAAATAAATAAAATCTTAAAAAAAAAAAGGAAAATCATAATTATACATGCCTAAACTATCAGCTCTCTGCTTTTTTTTTTTTAAGATTTGTTTTGGGGAGGGGGAGAGAGAGAGAGCACAAGCAGGGAGAGTTGGAGGCAGAGGGAGAAGCAGACTCCCTGCTAAGTAAGGAGCCTGAGATCATGACCTGAGTCTAAGGCAGACAGCTAACTGACTGAGCCACCCAGGCGTCCCAGCTCTCTGCTTTATTAGTTGAAAAGTAATAACACATAACACTATTTGACAGTATCTCTTGGCAAGTGGCCATTGCAAATTTTGAGTAAAATGCCTGAAATGAAACTTGATGAATTAGTTTTTGAAGCTCTCCCCCTCCCCTCCCCTCTCCTCCTCTCTCCCTTCCCCTCCCACGCCCTCTCCCTCTCTTTCTAAATTCTTTCAACACAATTGGTACTTTAATCGCAAAATGAAATGACATAGGAGCCATGGCTAACATTTGTTCCGGGCCTGGCCACACACGTGCTTGCCATTAGTATCACATCTTATTCTCATAGCAAACCTGTCATTCAGTAAACAGTTATTTATTGAGCCACTAATTATATGCCATATTGCAAGGTATGTCTTGCATTCATTTTTGTTGAAGGAAGACACTGAGGCTTGGGGAAATTAAGTGACCTGTTCAAGTTTCACAGCTAGGGAAGGGCAGAGCTAGGATTTGACTCGAGTTCTGACTTCAAAGATCAAACTGCTGCCGTCACTGTATTGCTCGCGTTTGGAAGGGTGGAAGCTGGAGAGAAGATCGAATTTACAAACGGATTTACCTTACATTGTTGGTGTGCTGTCTCTCCCTAACCATCATTTGCTCTTTAAACCAGGTATCACCTGGAATTATGTCAGCATTCAGAAATCAGTAATTAGCTTAGATCCTACTGGTGTTACAGCTTTTGAAAGTCCGAAGCTCTCCCCACAACTTCTAATTCCCAGGTCTCATGCTCTTCCGGTCCCCCTCCTGTGACTGGAGGCCACCTTGATCTGCCATGTCTATATGGGTGTAGAGCTCTGTCCTTCCCAGTTCCTGCAGCATATACCTTCACCAAGCAATTTATGAACATTACTAAGGATCCCACTTAACGCCCAAGGTCTCCCACCATTCTCCCCCTCTCAGGCTTGTCCCTAATTGCAGTGCCCTCTCCAAATTCTTCTTCTGTTCTGCAGAATATCTTTCTGTTCCTTTTGAAGCCTTGATATTCCAGGCACCTCACAACTCTGGGAATCATCTCTCTCCCCAAACGGGAGTATACCACTGTGTGCCTTCCCTGTCTCTATCTCATTAAAGGCAAAAATAGATCCTCCTGAGAAAACAGCAAAAGTTGGAATTAGTCCCATCACTGTGACAGCCCCCATTTAGCTGGATTTTGATTTGAATTTCATTGAATTTTCAACATCAACAGTTTTGTTCAACTAACCTTAAATGGTGAGAACTGAAAACATCTAATATAAGAAAGAGCTACTCTTCTTAGGTTAGAAATAAAATACTTTACATAACGAAGAAAAAGCCTATATTTAGAATTTTACTTCCTACCTCTTTCCAAAAATGTGATTTACAAAAATTACAGAATAAATCCGAATACAAGCGTTTTCTGTCTTTTTTTCAGACCACTTTTCCTATTAGCTATTCAGAGTGAATTTTAGGAGTTTGAGAGCTTAGTTTGTGTATGAGTCTAGAATTTAGCTACTGGTATAAATTTGAAGAGTCTGAAGCATTTGCTTCTACAACACTGTATTAGCTATGGTTAAAGAACGGCTTTCTGCTTCTGAATAAGCCCAGACTACTGTCTTGTCTTGTATGATTGGCCACTAAAATTTTAATTCCTGTCAATTATTCTTAATGGGAGAAATCTAAAAGCCAGTTGACTAAAAACACTTTGATTCTCACTCATTTCAAATATAATATTCATTGGTTCATTTTTAATTTAGGAAGCAATTTTCCTAGTAATTTGGCAGACTTTAGTTCCTTTAAATAAAACCTTACCAGAGATACCGGCCTTAAGGATTTTTTGAGGAATTCATGTGTTTATTTTTTTTATTTCATGATAATGGTGATACTATTTTTTAGTTAACAAACATTATTTTCTTTGTTAAAGCATTGCACTGGGGCATGTTTCAAACATGTAAGCAGTAATAAAAGGGAGTGAATGAAAGATGGGGTAGATCTCAGAAGTGAGATGCATTTGAAAGTGGAATGTCTCAAGATTCCCCACGGGAACATTAGTGTTAAGGTGCTCTTTCGGTTAGTGAGGCCTTAATACCAAGATTGAAAAATAACATTTTACCCCTGTGTGAACTTAACCAGATTCTTTAATCTTCCTTAAACCCCTTATTCCTTATGTGTTAAATAGGGATTGTATCTGGTTGCTTACCTCTAAAGGTTGTTTTAAGGGTCAGACAAAAAAACAGTAAATGTGAAAGCCCTTTGTGTAGCGTACAGTACAGACATTGGTGATTGTATTTGTGGAGCACAAAAATGGCAAGATGGATAAGAAGGAAGGTTGTTCTTAAATTCATTCCTTCAGTGTGTTTGAAAATGGATGGTCTTCAAATCCTAAAAGGTTGAAAGATGCCAGGGAGGATACCACCAGTCTGGGGCACAGCAACGGCAGGGCTCATTCAGTGGCCCTGGTGAACGCCAGTTCCAATCATTTAAGTAATAGTGAGTGTTTACGAAGGGCTGGGCACATGATGGTTGCTAGGGATACACACAATGGCAAGATACCGATCTTGCCCTCCAGCAGTTTCCAATCCAGCTATGGACAACACAGCTGTGCATCCTTAGGGGCGCGCTGGAAGAAGGCTGGGCAGAGTGTGATTAGAGCAGAAAAGAGCTAGTTATTGTGACTGGGTGTGGCATGTTTTTTCCATCATTAAGTAGGGTAATTTAAGCTACACTCATGGTGAAAGCATAGCATATGGTGTAGACTTCTGGAACCATTATGTCATACATCTGAAACTAATGTAAATTGTGTGTGTGTAAATTGTACCTAAACAAAATATAAAAAATAATTCACCATATTTTTAACTGTTTGACATAGAAAAGAAAAAAATTTAGGGTGTTTAAAAAGGATGGCTACAAACAAAATTCTATAATCATACTTTTTCTTAAAATATTTTTTTTAAAATTTGAGTATCCACTATCTCAAACATTTTTTTTTAAAGACTGTCAGAGCATAAGCAGGGGGAGCAACAGCAGAGGGAGAAGCAGGCTCCTTGCTGAGCCAGGAGCTGGATGGGGGACTTGATCCCAGGATCCTGGGACCATGACCTGAGCCAAAGGCAGCCACCTAACTGACTGAGCCACCCAGGCATCCCTCAAATATTTTCTTTATCCAGTATCTTAAAGTCTTCCTTATCTATTTGTCTGTTGATGGACCTTTACGTTGCTTCCATATCTTGGCTATTGTAAATAATACTGCAGTGAACACAGGGGTGCATGTATCTTTTCAAATTAGTGTTTCATTTTCTTTGGGTAGATAGATATCCAACAGTGGAATTAGTGAACTATATGGTAATTCTCTTTTTATTTTTTTGAGGAACCTCCATACTGTGCTCCACAGTGGCTGCAGCAGTTTGCATTCCCACCAACAGTGCACAAGGGTTCTCTTTTCTCCACACCCTCCCTAACACATATCATTTATTGTCTTCTTGAGTTTAGCCATTCTGATAGGTGTCAGGTGGTGTATCATTGTGGTTTTGATTTGTGCTTGCTTTGGCAACACATACACTAAAACTGGAATGATACAGAGATTAGCATGGTCCCTGAATATATCTTTTTTTTTTTTTAATGAGGAGTGACAGGACTAGTGTCTTTACAGTTTTGTCATGTTTCATGTTTCTTATGTGCTCTTTTCAGGTTTCAAGAACACTGTCACTGTGATGTTCTACTCTGTTGCTAGTGTTCTTGTTGGACAGTGAATCTTCAGGAGTCATTTTTAACCTCATCTTTTTTATTCAAAAATTAAATTGCTAGTGAGCTTTGACAGTTTTTAAAGGAAATAAGTGGATAACATATTATTTGTATTAATGAGGACCCAATGAAAAGATTACTCCCAATTAATGGTAATCATTTTGACTCTAAAGTGCCTTAAGGATTTCTCCCCAACTTACTTCTTCCTTAGACAAATAATAAAGTAAGCAGTTCACTTCCATGGTATACAACAGCAGGAAGGGGAGATATTCCAGAAGATGCCAAGTAAAGTAAGGAAGCTAACCTAGGATTAAAAACTACAGAAAGGGCGCCTGCATGGCTCAGTGGGTTAAAGCCTCTGCCTTCGGCTCAGGTCATGATCTCAGGGTCCTGGGATCGAGGCCCACATCGGGCTCTCTGCTCAGCGGGGAGCCTGCTTCCTCCTCTCTCTCTGCTGCCTCTCTGCCTACTTGTGATCTCTCTCTCTCTCTCTCTCTGTCAAATAAATAAATAAATAAATAAATAAATAAATAAAAAAAATCTTAAAGAACTACAGAAAATCCAGGGGTGGGGAGTAATCTGGTATTAAAGCAAATTTTGTACTGCATCTAACTACTGTTCTACTCCAGTAGAATTGCTAATTGGTGCCTACTTTAACCTAAATATTTAGAGAAAATATGGGAAAGTTTATGATAAGATGAAGTCTTATATAAACATGCTGATCTTAATTGTTTGTATTTATGGTATAAATCCCACAGTGGCACCAATGTGGCCCAAATACTCACTGCTATCATAAAGTCACACAATGTACTGAATGCCTGGGGAGACGGTAGCCAAACCCACATTCAAAATTCAAAACAAAAAATGTTTAAATACCCAAGTGAGTACAAATGGATTCTCTTGGCTAAGTCTGGACCCATGTTTAAAGATGTTGAACATCTGGAATTTTTATGTGCGTTCGTGAGGCCCATTTGCTCAGATAGTCTCTTGTTGTTACTGGCTGTAGGCAGTAAGAAAGGGCAGGGTCAGGAAGGACAAAGAATTTACAGTATAGAACTTTCAATAATGTATTGATGTCAGGAAGAGTTGAGCCATTTCTGGTAAGAAGTGTTCATTTTAAATACCGGAGGATGTACCTCTGTGATTTTTCTCCTGAAAAGTAACAGGGGAATTCACAGGCGGTGGGTCCACAAGATGGATTGGAGTAATCAATTCCTAAGCAAAACCACAGAGAGGAGAAGTAAATGCTAGAAGAGGGGTGACAGAGTTCAGCCCCAGGAAGGGAACACAGTGTCTTTTCTGACTGATGTTCTTGCCCTAGCTTGAGATTTGGCAGCGGCTACTTGCCTCACCACTCCCTTCCGATGTATCCACACCTAGCAGCCAGCACAGTGTAAAACATAATTCTAGATTAGAGTCTCAGCACAGGCTGACTCTTCATAGCACTTTTTGCACATAGCATGTAGTTTTGATGCTCAAAGAAACAGGATAACATTTCTCTAAACAGATTTAGGATTTTTTTTTTTTAAAGATTTTATTTATTTATTTGACACAGAGAGAGAGATTACAAGTAGGCAGAGAGGCAGGCAGAGAGACAGGGAGAGGAGGAAGCAGGCTCCCTGCTGAGCAGAGAGCCCCATGCGGGCCTCGATCCCAGGACGCTGAGATCATGACCTGAGCCGAAAGCAGAGGCTTTAACCCACTGAGCCACCCAGGCGCCCAGATTTAGGATTTTTATCAATACATTTGGCTGGAGTAATGGAAAGCTGCCCAAGTCTATGAAATTGGGTAAGAATTTATTTTAGTGAAGGTACATATAATCTGAGGATCTGTCTGTAAGCCTTTAGGTGTAGATATTGAAAGTGAGTTGAATTTGGTAGTTGACTGCTTCAGGGTTCCAAATTGGACAGTCAGTGTTAGGATGTCTTCAGTTTTAAATCCAGCCTTAATCGCTGTGTGTATTTAGAGTATCTTTTTACAAAGAATGAGTAACAAGTTCTTCTTTTTCCAAAGGTGGTTTAGCCAGGTATTAGATGTTTAGGGACTGGGCTTCTTATTTAATTCTTCCTTGTAAGAGTTTGGAGTAAATCACCTTTTATTTTGTTTCTTTTACTCAGTTTATAAAATAAGTACAATAATTCTGGCTTCCCCCTGTCTGAAGGTGTCATGCATGTACCACTCTTCATGACAAAGCCTTAAAATATCAGAAGTAGTGGTATTTTAAGACTTTATCAACCCAAGGTATTGTTATGTGTATGGAGAGTGGTATCAACTTCAACATTGCATAGAATAATAGTCATGTAAATGAATGTTATACTATTTAACCTTTATTATTCACAGTTAATGAGTATTTATAGTTATGTTTTATAAAAATTTCACAAGTATTTGGAACAATGAAACCAGATGCAAAGGTTCATACATGTGTATTTTCAGATTCCATCTTTCAGGTCACAGCTTAAAGATTCTAGCATTAAGGCCTTGTAGGAATGGAACACGTCAGTACCCAAAGCTACTACCATTTTGGCTTGATTTTTTTAAAACTTACACAGAAACTCCAGTTGCTCTTTAAGATAAGCCATGATGACAGGGTGGCTATTAAAAGTAGCCTCTCCTAGAGACAGTGAAGTGTGAACAGGTTCAGGCTGGGTAAACAACAGCTCCTTTCTCTTTGAAAGGAAAGGAAGACAGATGCAAGTTATGGATTTCCATCCCTTATTACTTTCTTTTGGGAAAGTGATTCCATTTACTGTAAATTAAGGAGAAGTATACATACAAGTAGGGAGGCAGATCACAAATGAATAGACATGGGATCAGGCAGATCTCCAGCATCAGGCCAGATCTAAAAATAGTAATACAGCCTACAATTCCATTGATTGGTAGATAGGAACCATAATAATCACAGCTAGTTTTTGTGGAGTGCTCATTATTTATTAGCCTTATCGACAGATAATTCATGTGTGGGGCAGGTGCTGTCTTTATCTCTGTTTAAGAAATGAAGAAATCAAGGTATACAGAGAGTAAAAATCTTGTTACTCATGGTCATACATAGCTGGGCTAGCTTTCACACTCCGGGAATCTGGTGGCCAGAACTCACTCTCAACCAGTCTGCCATACTGCCTCCCAGGAATGTGAAAAGTAGGTTCCTAATCCATCAGGTTTATTAACAGCTAAGGGGATGGTGTGGATCTGGTGGAATACAGCTCTAACAGAGGCCAACTTCTAAATTACTTAAGAAGTGGCCCAAATACCAAGACAATTCTTACAAACAAAAAACAAAACAAAGGTCCAGTCCGACATGCACTGTGTATTGTGGGAATCTCCCATGAAGTATTAAGGACCATTACAAGGAGATTGAGACTTCCCAGTAAGACACCCAACCATAGGAAACTGGAATACAGGGCAGGGAACCCAGTCACAGGGGACTGGAGTAAAATTAGACCAAAGTCAGAGAAACAGAGTCAGGCAGAGTCAGGAAGATCTTGACAAAGGATTTCTTACCATATCTCACCTGCTGAGAGCTGGATTTGGCCCCAGAGTTGAATGCCTAACTGTAGATCAGGTTAATTTCATAGATTGAGCTCAGAGGGAAAGAGAAGCAAGACACCAGCTGGCTAAGCCATGACAACCTAACCACGGTGGGTTAGAGTTCCAGGGGAGAGGCTAGAATCTACTCATTTTATTAATATCATTTTTTCCCCATGGCAGCCCCTGCCTCTAGGGGAGATGGTGAGAGATCATGTGGCCATGCCAGGAGATATGCTAAGACTGTGGAATACAGTGATGAACTTTGGTAGCATAATCACGAACTTAAATAGCATCCTTTCACATATATCTTCAGGCCCAATCTAAGTTCTCTTCTCTTACTATTTTTTTTTAAACAAACATAGTGTGTTATGTAATATATTGACTATGGAGTTTGCTAAAACATTTGGGAGATTATTAGAACAAGTAGATATGAAATTGTTCCTTAATAATTCATGTCCCTTGTTTATTCTGACTTATAATAATGTTTGGAGAATAGATAGGACTGTGTCCTTAAAAGATTGAGTAAAGATTCAAGATAGCAGCACTTAGGAGAGTCATTTAAATGGTTTACATTTCCTATTCCCATCCTCTCCTCTGTGGAAGAAAAAAAAGCAATTTTATTTTTTCTTTTATGTGGTGTTTATCCACTGCTTCCATATTTCATCTTAGAAGAGCACTGAGGACTATACAATTACCTGTTCTTTCTAAAGCTCATGATTTCCTAGATCTAGTTGTAAGGGCTGTTAAAAAACCTCTCAAAAACGTTTCAAGAACCCAGGTTAGCTTCATTTGTGTTAGGAAGCTGTTTTCTAGCTGTTGTTATTTTCCATAATATGGGGTGGTTTCTATTAAAAAACCTTTGTCTTGATCTGTGCATTTGTCATGATCTGTTCAGTAAATAGCTTTGCTACTATGAACCAAGATGTCCAGGAGAAGAAATGTTAAAATACAGGATGCATCCAGGAATTAGAGTGACTTTCTGTGATGTCCGTTCTGTAAGTTGTTAGACTTCATGTGCATCTTAGGGTTTCGTTCCCCCTTAGGGAGCCAGCCTGAGAGGGAGCATGAGCATGGGCTTGAGTTGGGACCTGCGATGAAAGCAGGTGTCACCATTTATTTACCCACCTACTAAGTCCTTTCACTTCTCTGAATTTGTTTCTTGAGGGTCCTTTAGGAATAGTGCCTATCTTGCAGGGTCCTTATGAAAAAACAAATGGATGTAAAGTTGCAAATGTAGGTTTTCAGTAAAAACTGTTACTGCTCATTGGCATCTGAACTTGAAGACTATTGAGTCAAATTATTTCACGTTGTAAGAAAATGCTCCTGACATAAAAGACTGTTTCCTGCCTCCCTGGGCACTCTGTGCATCCCGCTGCGTCATTAGCTGTCTGAGGTTAATGATGATGGCCTCGTGCGCATCTGGCCCTGTGCTGAGTGATTTCCGTATGTTCCGTCATTTAATCAGAACAGCCATTCTTTGAAGGAAAGTTTTAGTTTCTGACTGTGTACCACAACTTTGAACTGTGTGTATTTTCTTTTAGGGCATATATTCCTTTGACTTTTGTTTGCCTTAGTCTTTATATTGATTTAAACTAATTATGGTACTTCATGTAGCCAGACTGTTTCGGGAGACTTTGAGATGCAAATAACCAAAAAGCAGAACCAATCTGGATCAAAAAAAAAGAGGAATTTTTCCACACACACACACACACACACACTCTGAATAATTCCTGACTGGGCTCTATTTCTCTGATTCTTTTCACTCCGTCTTCCCCAATGGCTCCCCTTACTATAGTAGAAATTGTTGCAGCAGCTCCTGACAGGACATCTTTGTACTATACTGTGCTTTGTAATGAGAGCTTCTCTTCTCCTAGACAGAAACTCTTGTCTTCCTGTGACTGGACCAATTTAGATCTTGTGCTGCCTTTGACACACTCACGGAGAGTAGGAGGTTGGAGTGTATTGACTAGTGTATCCCTGTCCTTCCTTGGATTTATCACTGGACACGAGGAATCTGTTTAGCGGCTTAGCTCAGACCTATACCTGAGGCTGTGGTCAGTGTCGATCAAATCAGGGAGAGGGATAATGGAGCAAGAGGTAAAGTGATACTGGGAAGACATCTTTGTCTTATTCCCAGTCTCACATGGAAAGCCCTTGACACTTTAAACTATGATGTGTTGCTACAGGAGTTTTTTGTTTTTTGTTTTAAAGATATTCTTTATCAGTTTAAGGAAGTTACTTTCACTGTTAGCTAAGAGTTGTTTTTTAAAATCGTGAATGGATGTTGACTTTTATCAAATGTTTCTTCACTTCTGTTGAGATGATCATGTGGATTCTTTACTTTCTTAATGTGATACATTACTGACAGATTTTTTTAATTGGCCAACTGATTTTATTTTATTTTCAAAAATTTTAACAACATCCAGTACTCATCACAACAAGTGCCCTCCTTAATACCCATCACCCATTTAATCCACAACCCTGTCCACCTCCCTCCAGCAGCCCTCCGTTTGTTCTCTCTACTTAGGATTCTGTTTTATGGTTTGCCTCTCTCCCCCCCACCCATGTTCATCTGTTTCATTTCTTTAATTTCCATATGAATGAAATCATATGGTATTTGTCTTTCTCTGACTGACTGACTTCACTTAGCATAATACACTTTAGCTCCATCCATATTACTGCAAATGGCAAGATTTCATTCTTTTTTATGGCTGAGTAATATTCCATTGTATAAACACATCACAACTTCTTTATTCTTTTTTTTTTCTTAAAGATTTTATTTATTTAACAGAGAGAGAGAGGGACAAAGGTAGGGAACAATCAGGGGAAGCAGCAGAGGGAGAGGGAGAAGTGGCTCTCCACTGAGCAGGGAGACTGATGTGGGACTTGATCCCAGAACCCTGGGATCATGACCCAAACTGAAAGCAGATGCTTAACCAACTGAGCCACCCAGGCACTCTCTTAATCATTTTTTAAAACAACTTTAATGAAGTATAATAGCATAAAATAAACTTCACATAATTGTGTTCTATAGTGGGATCATTTTATATATATTTATATTTATATATATACACACACCTATGAAACTATCACCGAAATAAAATAATGAATGTATTTATCACTTCCCTCCAAAAGTATCCTCATTCCCCTCATAATCCATCTCTAGTCCCTTCTGTGGAGATGCCCCTCCACAGAGACTCCCAGACAGTTACTGATCTATTGCTATCACTATAGATGACCATCTGCTGTCACTATAGAAGCTGTATTACTGACTGAATTTTCAAATGTTAAACTAACCTCCCATTTTTGAAATAAACCCAGTGGAATCATTGTATATTAGCTGTCTTTCTTATATATGTCTGTATTCATTTAATCTAATATTCTGCTTAGATGCAAAAATCCTATGTTTATACTGCAATTGGACTATAATTTTTCTTTATACTAATGCCCTTGCTGTACTTTGGTATTAAGGTTATGCTGACCACCTATAATGAGCTGAAAGGTGTTTTCTATTCTCCTCTATTCACTGGAAGAACTTGTATAAAAGAGATGTTATATTTTCCTTAAATATTTGGTTTGAACCAACAAGGTAAACCAACTGGACCTAGAGTTTTCTTTATGGAGAAGTTTTAAAATACTGATTCATTTTTAAAAATAGACACAGTTCATAATAACATGGATGGAGCTAGAGAGTATAATGCTAAGTGAAATAAGTCAGTCACAGAAAGACAAATACCATATGACTTCACTCATGTGGAATATGAGAAACAAAACAAACAGGTAAAGGGAAAAAGACAAATCAATAAACAATTAGTTACAGAGAACAAACTGATGGTTATCAGAGGGGAGGGAGATGGGGGGATGGGTGTACAGGCAATGGGGATTAAGGAGTGCACTTGTGATGAGCACTGGGCGATGTATGGAAGTGTTGAACCATGTTGAACACCTATAACTAATATAACATTGTATGTTAACTAACCGGAATTAAAATAAAAACTTTTAAAAATATGCAAAATTTAAATGAACAAAATAAAATAGACACAGAACCATTCATTTTGTTTCTTCACTTGTTGTAAATTTTTATAAGATGCATGTTTCTTTGACTTTTATGTAATATAACAGATACCTAATAATTGTGTATATAATATTAAACACAAAGGTTGATTTTTTTTTACAAATGTACACTTTATTAGTTGCTAATGATATTTTTTGATATCTGTAGGCTCTGTACTGATATCCCCTCTTTTATTTCTGATATTATTATTTAAGCAAACTCTGTATTTATTCATTATTCTCCATAATAGCAGGAGTACAGCTGGTTTATAGCTTATGATTTCAAAATACCAGTTTTTATTTTTGCTGATCTTCTGTGTCTATTTTTTTAATTTTACTTGTTGCTGTTTTTACCTTTTTGTGTCTTTTTATTTTCTTTAAGTTGTTTCTTTTATAACTTTTTATTATGGATGTTTAGCTCGACACCTTTCAGCTTTCCTTTTTCTCTAATACATGTATTTAGGAACATAAATTTTCCTCTTAAAATACTTGTAATGCATCTCATAAATTTTCATGAACATTGACTTCAAAGTATGTTCTGATTTCCACTGTGATTTCTTCTTGAGCCCAAGGGTTATTAGGAAGTATATTTCTTAATTTACAAGCATTATAGATTTTCTAGGTATATTTTTGTTAGTGATTTCTAGTATAACTCTCAGTGTTCAAAAAATTGGCTTTTATGAATTCAGTTTGTTAGAATCTGTAGCACTTTGCTTTCACATATGGTTGATTTTTGTAATGCTCAATGTATATTTGAAAACAATGCATATTCTGTGGTTTTGGGGGAAAGTGTTGTATGTGTGGTTATTAGGTCAAATATGTAAATTTTGTTCAAATCTTATATATTTGTGTACACTATTTTGTCTGATGTGTCTGAAAGAGGTATCTTAAAATTGCTCTATGATTTTTTTTATTTCCCTGCTGTGTCAATATCTGTTTAATAGATAATTTTTGACTGTGTTATTAGGTGCATAAAAATGTAGAATTATTACCTTTACTGAAAAACCTATGTAATTTTGAAGTATATGTTCTTTTAGTAATGGTTTTTGACTTAGTCTTCTGTGTGCAATATAAATATGGCTTTTATAATATTTTCATTTTATATGTACGTAAAATCCCCTAGTATATTATAATTCTTGCTATCTTCAGTTAAAGTTCATTTAGATTTATTCACATGTTTGTCCTTTCCATTGTTTTTAGATTCCTTCCAGCACCTTTGAACTCCCATTTGAGATCTAAACACACCCTTTAGTATTTTCTTTAAAGTAGACTCTTGGGGGTGCCTGCTGTTTTACTTGGTAGAGTGTGCAACTCTTCGTTGTTGTTGTTGTTTTAAGGATTTATTTATATGTTTTAGAGAGCAAGAGCAAGGGTGTAGGGACAGAAGGAGAAGGAGAGAGAAACTTAAGCAGACTCTGTGCCTAGTATGGAGCCCAATGCGGGACTCGATTTCATGACCTTGAAATCACCACCTGAGCCAAAACCAAGAGTCAGACGCTCAACTGACTGCACCAACCACGTGCCCCTAGGGCGTGCAACTACTGATCTCAGGGTCACAAGTTCAAGTCACACATTGGGTTTAGAGCTTAAAAAAAAAAGTAGCCTGTTGGTGAAAAATTCTCCCCATTTCTTTCCTGAAAAAATGTCTTTTGTTCACTGCATTATTATTGAGGATTGACTTCACTATTATTTTTATTTTATTTTATTTATTTATTTGACAGAGAGAGAGAGATCACAAGTAGGCAGGAGGCAGGCAGAGAGAGAGGAGGAAGCAGGCTCCCTGCTGAGCAGGGAGCCCAATGCGGGCCTCGATCCCAGGACCCTGAGATCATGACCTGAGCCAAAGGCAGAAGCTTTAACCCACTGAGCCACCCAGGCGCCCATGACTTCACTATTCTTTTTGCACTTAGAAGATCCCATTTTCCTCTGTGTTTCCTTGATTGTTTAGAGAAGTCAGCTGTCAATCTAAAATTTGTTCCTTTGAAGTTCATCTTTTCTCTTTGAGTTTTCTTTTAATATTCTCTCTTTAACTTTGATTTTCAACAGTTTTATTATATCGTGTCATGTGTACTTCTCTATTTATCGTGCTTTATGTTCAGAGAGCTACTTTAATCTGTGACTTTTTGTTAACTTTGGGGGAAATCTTAACCATTAGCTTCTCAAATATTGCTTTTTTTTTTTCAATCTTTCTTGCCTCGCCTCTGGGGACTTTCTCATTATCTAACTTTCTGGGCATACATGAATGGATATATGGCAGCCTAGTTAACTCTATCCTCAGTCACACTCTGTCACTTGTTTTAACCACCTTGCTGTTTCTGTAACAAGCCAAGCATGTCCTACCTTGGGGCTTTTGAAAATACCACTTCCTTTGCCTGGAACACTGTTTTCCCTATATGTTCAAGACTTATTCCCTTACATGATTCAGGTATCTACTCAAATGTGGCCTTATCAGAGCCTTGCCCTGATCACTTCTTTGAAATGATGACTCAGATTCCTCCTCTTTCACATTGCACTCTTACCCTTTACCTGGTTTTGTTTCTTCATAGCACTTAATAGGACACATTTTGCATTTAGTATTTGTTTGCTTTTCTCTGTCTCCCTCCATTAGAATATAAACTCCATGAGAAAGAGACTTTTTTGCTCACATCTCTGGAAATCTGCCTGGAGCAGAGCTAGGTGCTCAATAAATACTTGTTGGGATGAATGAATGAATGAATGATTAATAGATAATGCATATAGGAAGATAAAGTTCTCTACAGAAAAGGAAGAAAGACAAAGAAAAATAAACTAAGCAAGGCATTTAAATTTTATTATCTACGCTTTATTCTTTTGTAAACAAGGATAGTATCATTGATTATGTTTCTATCATTGTTACCTAAAATAGCAAAAGGAAATATCACTGTTTGAAAATAGTGCTTTCATTAATTTAAATTAGTTGGAATCTCATCACTTAGTTTAGACATGTGTCCCATGTGCTTTAACTTCTTAAAGATATTTTTATTAAAAAAAATTAAACCTGTGTTAGATAACCAAAATGCCATGGAATATGTGGCTTAAATAACAGAGATTTATATTGTCATAGTTCTGGAGGAGAGAAATTTGAGATCTGGGTTCCAACATGGTCAGGGCCCGCTGAGGACCATCTTCCTGGTTTGCCAGTGGGTGCATCCTTGCTGTGTCCTCACGTGGCAAAGAAAGCGTGTGCTGGTGTCTTTCTTTTCTTATAAGGGCACTAATCTCAGCAGTTGAACCCCGCATTACCTCATCTAAACCTAATTATTTCCTGAAGGCCCCATTTCCAAATACTATTACATTGGAGTTAGGGCTCCAAGATACAAATTTTGGGGAGTATATAGTTCAGTTTACAGCACCTACCAAATAACCTGCATTATTTTCCAGTGAAATAATAAATATGTAGATTCAAGACTAGAGTATTTTTCATAGTGTGAAATCATTGTGACTGCACAGAAAAATTTGTTTTTGAGGTACTGTGAATGCTTACAAGTACAAAGGCTAAATTGGGCAGTACCTGGGTATCGTTTTGTCTATTTCATTTGTTTATGGTGTTGTAATTTAGGGACTCGCATGAATAGATCATTTTTTATGGGCAAAAAAACTAATTCTGATTTCTAAATGTCTTCATAAATCTCTTCCCCTAAATAAACCATAAATCCACCTATAATGCCTAGACTGATACATAATGTGCTGTCATTATAGCTACTCAGAAAGAGTCCAGAGTCTAGGTCAAAGCTAGTTGTCTAGAGAGACTGGACTTTCCTAATAGTAAGGTGTTTTTTTGTTTGTTTGTTTTTGCTTTTTTGTTTTGTTTCAGTTTTTTTGTCTCACGCTGCTCACTGTTTTGCTAGGTTGCCTGAGGTCAGCATGCCTTCCTGGTGTTCATGGAATGTGCTGCTTTTTCAGGGTTGTCTCAGAGGGATCCTGCCTGAAAGAAAAGATGCCATACTGTAACATTTCACTTCTATAAAGAGAGCAAGAATGGCCTCTGTCTTGTTCTTTTAGCAGCTTAAAACAAACTTAGCCAGCTAAAAAAACAGAAATGGAATTGATAAGGTCATCAACTCAGAGCCTCCTTGCACGGCCCCTGTCTAGTCTAGTATGAAGCTAATGATATAAATAAGCACTTCCTAGAAAGGTTAAGAAGGAAAGCATCCACCTCCCCACAGCTCCTCCCATTCCTCATCCTTAAAATAGGATTGTTAGCATCTGATAGGAACTAGAGGAGGATGAGGGCTATGCCGTATGTCCCTGTCAGAAACACTGATCTCATAATGAGTAAGAAGCACCAGGGGGTTGTCTAAGTCACCAAGGTTATAAGGGACACAGCATTACTGCAGCTGTGCTAAAATTTAATGTAATTCTTACTTTACCACCCATGGTGACCTAAGAAGGTGGTAATGGCAGAGAAACTCTAAATAGAGGGACTTAGTCACAGCTCATTGAAAGGCCAAATATGCTGTTTTCATGGTGGAATAGGGAAGAAGAAACTGGTAAATATTTCTAAATGTCATATGTTTACATCCGAATTTATTCATTTCTGTATTTTTAGGATTCCTCTCTTATGAGAAGTACTCTAAAAACAAGCCCTTCCTATAAAGTATTTGTAACAAAAAGTATACATATACTCAGCAATGAGAAATAAAGTGTGTTCCCTAGAAGGAAGTGTGACTCCATTGGTCTAGGGGCCAAGCGTTCTGCCATTAGAGGTGGGAATTTCTTCTCAGAATGAGGTTAAAGGTGTGCTCTTGCCTATGTGACCAAGTGGACAGTTGAGAGGGCTCTGGGACTCCCGTAATGCAAGGGGGTGGGGCCGAGACTGCCCACAGAGGTGCCTTGGGGTGGGGCTAGGGAGTGTCACTGGGACCGCAATTTTAGAAACTGAATTTTAGGTGAAGAATGAAGTCATAATCTTGTAATTAAGAAGAGAATGATGAATAAAGTAGGTAACAGTGTATTAATTTAGGGTAGAAAACGCACCTCATTCAGGAATCCATCTACATGTGTACCGAAACCTTTTTGGCAGGCAAAGAATCAAAAAAGAAAATTGTCTTTTCTGTAAAGTAATACATCAAACGATTGTGGCCCGGAGAACTCCCTCTTCTCCTCTACTCTGGAGATGTTTCTTTAATAACTTGGAAATGTTTGTAATCAGAGCTCCCGTACCATACCCAAAGACATCTGTAACTTTCTCCTTCTCCGTCTTGTAGTTTTCCTATTTTCCTGGGTAGTCAGAACTTTGGCGTGGGCATTGCAGCATCCCCTGCCTCCTCATACCCATGACAAATTAAAATTCCCAGGACTCAGACTTGTATCGCACAGGGCGCAATTGAGATGAGCAGCTCCCCCGCAGATGGGGTGGGGAGCACCATGGCGTTTGGGACAGAAAACCTGGGGGGCAGACCTGGGTCTCCTGTTCCCTCATAGGCTGACCTTGAGTATGTTTTTCTGGCCTCAGTGGCTCAGGCTGCAAACTAAGGTCCCTTTCACCTTGACATGTAACTTAGATTGAGCACTTGACTTTATTGTAGTAATTCTAGAAAGAAAATATTTAGGCTGAGGGGATGAATCTGTGTTCTTGTTGAAGTTAAGAGATTTTTTTAAATCCTTCTTTCTTGATAAAAATCTTCCTTTTTCATCTGTTAGTCTTGATTTGCGTTCTTTTTCTTTGGCTCCCTGGAGAGTAAGTGCCATTGACATGNGAAAGAAAATATTTAGGCTGAGGGGATGAATCTGTGTTCTTGTTGAAGTTAAGAGATTTTTTTAAATCCTTCTTTCTTGATAAAAATCTTCCTTTTTCATCTGTTAGTCTTGATTTGCGTTCTTTTTCTTTGGCTCCCTGGAGAGTAAGTGCCATTGACATGGTCCAAAGAATGTATTCTTTCCACCCTTGAAGCAAGGAGTACCGAAATGGAGCACTCTTATCCCCTCCCCAAATGCCTGTTAGTGGCAAGCCATGAAAAAATATTTGTTAATTAAGTTAATTCAGTTATTATAAGTTGAATTGATTTCTAATTTAGGCATAATGTGGGAAACTATTTATAATATATGCTGATTGACCATTATCCAAATTTCCATGGAAATAGCATTCTTTTGACACAGTATGTTCTTGGAGTGTTTTGAAACACTCAGCTGCTTTGTGTGATACTGAACCTAAAAAAGAAATCCTTCTACTAACAGAACTTTTTTCAAGTATGTGCTCAGGAGGTAGGATTAATTTAATAAAACTCACTGAAAAGATTTTAGGTACAGTAACCCTGGGCTTTCCTTCAAACCTCTTTAATTGAAACCTGTGATGTTATTGGGTTGTTTCTATCCGAGGTCAAACACTGAAAGAGACTGCAAAAAAAGTTTTGTGGTTTTATTTTTTTCCCTCTATGATACCAAGATTTATATGTCAGGATAACTGGAGGTAATCAATCATACTCTTTTCTTGAATGATCGAATAAAGTTCTTGTCCAAGAGATAAACCATATTTCAGTAGCACCAGATTTACTCTTCAAATGCATTGCTGTTAAGAGTATAAAAATACTTCAGATGAAATAATAGTATATGGGAAAAATTAGCTGTGAATTTCTAATAGACCTAATAAAAGTACGGAGGCCATGATGACTTGGTGAAAGTACCATCAGCGTTGCCGTGTTCATAACATTTGAGTTAATCTGTGCAAACTCACGCACACCACTCCAGAAATGATTTTGATGGTGCAGTCACTGCAGTCTGCAGCAGCTAAAACACAGCATCAAACAAGATGGAAATGACCCGGCTGTTAAATAGAGTATCCTCCCAGAATGTAGTAATCCCCAGGTGACCTTGCCCGCCACTGATACCCTGTGAGACAGGTACAGACTTGTCTTACTCGTTTTGCCCTGGTGGCCTTGTGGTTATTGGTTCCTCCATTAAAAGGGAAAATTATATTTGACAGAGGAAACATTTACTTGGCACCGTAGGTGAAATTAATACTTAATCTGAAGTTAGTTGGCAAATCCCTCGATCAGTGATTTGCAGCCTTCTTGTAATTCTTTCTCACCATTCTAGAAATTTGGTGATACGAAATTACGTATTCCCAGTTGGACATTTTTCTTTTGACTTGCTTATGGATTTTTTTATCATGTAGATTTTTTAAAAATTAACATACAATGTATTATTTGCACCAGGGATACAGGTCTGTGAATCATCAGGCTTACACATTTCACAGCACTCACCATAGCACATACCCTCCCCAATGTCCATAACCCAGCCACCCTATCCCTCCCCACCAACCCCCAGCAACCCTCAGTCATAAAGATTTTTAAAGTCTTTCCCCAGTTTTACTGTGAAATAATTGACCTACATCATTGTAAGTTTAAGGCATATGGCATGATGGCTTGCATATACACGCTGTGTAATGACTGACACAGTAGGTTCAGCTAAGCTCCATCCTCTCATATAGATATGATAAAAAAGAAAAGAATGAGGAAAAGAGAAAAGGAAAAAACTTTCTCCTTGTGTTGAGGACTTGCAGGATCTACTCTCTTAACTTTCTTGTATATCACATAGCTGTGTTAGCTGTAGTCATCATGCCGTATATTACATCCCTGTTACTTACGTATCTTAAAACTGGAAATTTGTACCTTAAGACCAGTTTCCTCCAATCCACCTCCTTCTCCTGCCCCATTTCTAGTAACCACAAGTCTTATCTCTTTATATATGGGTTTTTTTGTTTTTGTTTCTAGATTTCACATTAAAGTGTAATCACACAAGTTTGGGCTTTCTCTTATTTCACTTAGCATAAGGCATTCAAAGTCCATCCATATTGTCACAAATGGTGGGATGTCTTTTTTTTTTTTTTTAACGCTGAAGAATGTCCCATTGTATGTATACAGCACAACTTCTTTATCCATTCATCATAAGTGATCACTTGGGTTTTTCCCACTGTCGTGGCAGTTGTAAGACTGATAGAAACAGTGTGCAGATATATTTTCAAGTTAGTATTTCTGTTACCTTTAGAATATATTCATCAAATGGAATTACTGGATCATATGGTACTTATATTTTTAACTTTTAGAACATCCTCCATACTCTCTTTCATAGTGGCTGTACCAATCTACAATCCCACCAAAAATGCACAAGGATGGCCTTTGTTCCAGATCCACACCAACATTTGTGTTATCTCTTGTCTTTTTCATGATGGCCTTTCTAATAGGCGTGAGAGTTTTGGTTTTAATTGGCATTTCCCTAATGACTAGTAATGTTGAACATCATTTCATGTACCTGTTTATCTTCTTTGGATTTGGAAAAATGTCTAGGTCCTTAACCCATTTCTTAATTGCGTTATATGGTTTTTTTTTTGCTACTGAGTTGTATGATTTCTTTATATGTTTTGGATATTAACCCCTTTTCACATATACGGTTTGCAAATATTTTTTCTCATTTCATAGGTTGTCTTTTCACTTTGTTGATGGTTTCTTTTGCTGTGTGGAAGCTTTTTAGTTTGATGGAGTCCCACTTTTATTTATTTTGTTGCTTGTTCCTTAGGTACCATATCTAAAAAATCATCAACAAGACCTAAGATAAGGAGCTTTGTCTCTTTTCTTCTATGAGTTTTATGGTTTCAAGTCTTAAGTCTTTAACCCATTTTGAGTTAATTTTTTGGTGTAAGATACGGGTCCAGTTTCATTCTTGAACCGGTGAATTTCCAATGATTCTAGCGCCATTTTATTTATTTATGTATTTATTAAAGATTTTATTTATTTATTTGACAGAGATTACAAGTAGGCAGAGAGGCAGGCAGAGAGAGGAGGAAGCAGGATCCCTGCTGAGCAGGGAGCCCAATGCGGGGCTCGATCCCAGGACCCTGAGATCATGACCTGAGCCAAAGGCAGAGGCTTTAACCCACTGAGCCACCCAGGTGCCCTCTAGCACCATTTATTGAAAAGATTGTCTTCATTGAGTATTGTTGGCTCCCTTGTCAAATATTATTTGAGTGAATATGCTTAGGTTTATTTCTGGGCTCTTGATTCTGTTCCATTTGGTCTATTTGTTTTTATACCAGTAGCATACTGTTTTTATGACTATAACCTTATAGCTTGAAATCAGGAAGTGTGATGCCTCCTGCTTTGTTTTTCTTTCTCAAGAAAAACATTTCTTTGGCTATTTGGGGGATGGTCTTTTGTGGTTCTATACAAATTTTAGGAGGTTTTTGTTTTTTTTTTTAACTTGTTTAAAAACTACCATTGGATGCATGATAGAGATTGCACTAAGTCTATAGATTGCTTTTGGTAGCATTGATATTTTAATGATATTCTTCCAAACCATGAACAGGGAATACCTTTCCATTTATTCATGTTTTCTTTGATTTCTTTCATCAGTATCTTACAGTTTTCAACACTGAGATCTTTCACCTCCTTAAATTTGTTCCTAAGTATTTTTGTTTTCCATGCTATTGTAAATCATTAATTTATTTATATAAATATGTTATATATTATATAATCATGTAAATCATATGTAAATTATATATTACATAATATAAATAAGATATATAAAATATATTACTTATATTTATAATATACTAAAATATGGTAAATTGGATTAATTTATTTCTTTTTCAGAAATTTTGTTGTTAGTATATAGAAATGCTTGTGTTTTCTGTTTGCTAACCTTGTATCCTACAACTTTACTGAATTCATTTATTAGATCTAGCAGTTTTTTGGTTGTGTCTTTAGGATTTACTAAAATAAAATCATATGGTCTACAAATAGAGACATTTTTACTTCTTCTTTCCCAATTCTGATACCTTTTTTCTTTTTCTTCTCCTCTTCTTCCCCGCCCCCTCCCCCTCCCCTGTGTTCTAGCTAGGACTTCTAGTGCTCTGTTGAATAAGAGTGGTGAGAGTCCATACCTTCGTCTTGTTCCTGACCTTACAGTAAATTTTTCACCCTTTTCACCACTGAGTATAATGTTAGCTGAGGGCTTGCCATATATGGCCTTTATTATGTTGAAATATGTTCCTTCTATGCCTAATTGGTTGAGGTTTTTTTTTTATCATGGGGGCACCTGGGTGGCTCAGTTGTTAGGCGTCTGCCTTCAGCTCAGGTCATGATCCCAGGGTTCTGGGAGCAAGCACCACATCAGGCTCCCTGCTCAGTGGAGAGCCTGCTTCTCCCTCTCCTACTCCCCCTGCTTGTGTTCCCTCTCTCGCTGTCTCTGTCTGTCAAATAAATAAATAAACTCTCAAAAAAAACCACAACACAACAATTTGAAGGAAATCTCCAAAAAGAGTGGAAATGAGGGGGTTGCCTGGCTGGCTCAGTCAGTAGAACAGGTAACTCTTGATTTTGGGGTCGTGAGTTAAAGCTCCACACTGGGGGGGGGTAGAAGTTACTTAAAAAGAAAAAAAAAAGAGTAGAAATGAGGGGATGTATTCCTAATACTTATTAAAAATTAACATAAAGCTGCAATACTTAAAAGTGTAGTCTTTACACAATAATAGATACATCAGTGGAATGCAAGAGGAAATCTAGAAATAGGTCCTACTGCATACAGAATTTGGTGTAGATAAACATGGTACCTTGAAGTCATTGAGGAAAAGATGGACAACTCAAAAAACTCCTTAAAAGCTGGAGAGACATTTTTAGTAAAATAAATTTGGATTTATACCTCATGATGTACACCAGGGTAAATTCCAAGGAAGATTTAAATTTTTAAAAATGAAATCATNTTTAGTAAAATAAATTTGGATTTATACCTCATGATGTACACCAGGGTAAATTCCAAGGAAGACTTAAATTTTTAAAAATGAAATCATAAAAAAAAAAAACAACTAGAAGAACACAAAAGGGAATTTATTTATTAACTTGGAGTGGAGAGGCCTTTCTATTATTTAAAACCTGGAGATGTTAAGGGAAAGATTGATACATACATAAAGGATAATAGTGATAAATAAATGTAGTTTGTGAAAAAAATTTAAAATCTTCAAGGTCAAGATCCATTCATGAGAAAAACTTTTTTAAGATTTTATTTATTTATTTGACACAGAGAGACAGCGAGAGAGGAAACATAAGCAGGGACAGAAGAAGAGGGAGAGGCAGGTTTTCCGGCTCATGACCCGAGCCGAAGGGACATGACTATCGACTGAGCCACACAGGCGCCCACTGTTTTTTAATATACTTTAGAATTTGTCTCTTTTCCACCCTTCCTCAATTTTTGGACTTGTTTATTATAATTATGATAGCTTTAAAAAATTTTTTAGACCAATTAAAAACTACTTTATTCAATAGTACTCCTTTATTTTTTATATTTTATTTTGTTTTATTTTTGTTTTGTTTTGTTATGTTAGTCACCATACAGTACATCATTAGTTTTTGATGCAGTGTTCCATGATTCCTTGTTTGTGTATAACACCCAATGCTCCATGCGATATGTACCCTCCTTAATACCCATCACTGGGCCAACCCATCCTCCTACCCCCCTTCCCCTCTGAATCCTCAGTTTGTTTCCCGGAGTCCATAGTCTCTCATGTTCATCTCTCATCTACTATGTTGATGCAAATGGTGGGTATTCATCCTTTCTGATGGCTGAGTAATATTCCATTGTATGTATGGACCACATCTCTTTTATCCACTTGTCTGTTGAAGGGCATCTCGGCTTCTTCCACAGTTTGGCTATTGTGGACATTGCTGCTACTATGAACATTGGGGTGCATGTGGCCCCTCTTTGCACTACATCTGTATCTTTGGGGTAAATACCCAGTAGTGCAATTGCTGGGTCATACAATACCTTTTAAAATTTGTTTAGGAAGAACTGATCATTTTGATTTTGAGACTTCCCATCTGAGAACGTGTTATGCCATTCCTTTTTTTTTTTTTTTTTTTTAAGATTTTTCTTTATTTGTCAGAGAGCACAAGCAGGGGGCAGGGCAGGCAGGGCAGGCAGAGCAGGCAGAGGGAGAAGCAGTCTTCCTGTTGATCAAGGAGCCCAATTTGGGACTCAGTCCCAGGAACCTGGGATCATGAACTGAGCCAAAGGCAGCCGCTTAACCGACTGAGCCACCCAGGCATCCCTATGCCATTCCTTTTCTATGCATCTGTGTGGCTTTAAAATTGTATTTATGAATCATAAATATTTCTAAAGTTCTTAGATATTTCATTCCTATACCACTGCAATGGTAAGTGAAGTCTTCCTCCATTTCCTCTTCTAGATTGCTATGTATGTTCACCTGAAATTTACTGATATCTCTCTAGTAATTCTATGTCATGTTACTTTGTTAATTTTTCTTATTTATAGTACTTTTTCAGTTGAATACCTCAGGTTTCCCACACTAACAAATGGTGATATTTTTATTTCCTTCTCTACATTTCTGTACCTCTACTTATTTTCTCTTATTAATTGTATTGTCTAACATCAAGTAATGTTAAGAAATTGTGATGACAAGTGAATGTAAATGTCCTTCTTTGTGCCTAACTTGAGTGGGAATACCTCTACTGCTGCCCCAGGAAGCACAGTGGTCACTTTGGGGCCAAGGTATATTTTGTCAGCTTAAGAAGATACCCACTTATATCTGCTTTATTAAGTTCAGCCATATTTCTAAGTAGTAGTAAAGCTCCAGGGATGTGTATCTGCAGCCTCCCTAGCATGATAGGATCAAAGCTCTAAAAGGAAACTTAAAGACCTTCTAGTCCACCTCCCTCTCATTATGAGTAATAAATTCCAACCACAAGGAGATTACACTTCCCCCCAGAAGTCCCAAAATTAGATTGCAAAACAAGCTGGAACTAAAAATCACTGTTTCTTAGGTCTCACACCAGTGGTCTTTTGGGTATATACAACTAACATTGAAAATTTCTCTTATGACTATTTTTCTCTTGTGCTTTCTCCTTGAGACTTTTCCATTTTATTCTTCTCTTTCCATCATGTTTTGGGACCTCACATGTATTGCTTGGCTGTGGGTTCTTTCCCCAGCCTGCCACTGCTGAGGAGCCAAGTTTATCAAAGATTTCTAGACAGTGAGATAATCCCTTCCCCACCCCAAAAGACCTCTGTTATTTGGTCTTCCTGAACAAAGTGAATTGTCTTCCAAATCCTGCTGGTTACTTTGGGACAGAAGATTATTGGAGCCACCTGAATACCTAAAAATATGATTCAGCTGTGACAGTGCCTTCAGCAAAGTGATGTGAACCAATAGTAGATGTGTCATAAATGCCATCATATCTTAGTCATTTGTGGGTGGTATTCAGATTTCAAAAGACATTAGCTCATAATATGGTCGATAATCGTTAAAGGAAAAACAAACGATTATGTATTATTAGTACTGTTCTTCTGATTTTGCACTTATCTTTTGTTGTTGGAATTTTCATTAATCATCAAAATTGGCAAAGCATTTTATATACTTAAAAATCTTGTACACAAGTGGGAAAAATCTAAACCACTGGCAGATTAAGATTTCTGTCCATGTACAGTTACAAGACTCTGGAGTCAGAGTTGAGTTTGAATCCTGACTTTACCACTGCTTTGGTGAGTGACCAAACACAGGTATCTCAACAGAGTCCCATTTTCCTCACTTGAAAAATGGGAACTTGAATACCTTGTAGAGTTGTATGAGAATTAAGAGAATAATACACATAAAGTGCTTAACACAGGGGTACCTTGATGTAGGGACTTAATAAATGAGAGTGATTAATAGTATAATCTGTTGTTAAGGACTATAATAAGGACTATAATAAGGTCTGTTTTCTTTTTAACTTAGAAGAATTTAGAGATTAAGGAGCAAATATCACAGTGTTGACAAAATTTGGATATGTAATTTCAAAACTGCTCACTTATCCACATATACTCCTTTCTGAGACTTGGAATTAAGATATATGTAAAGATTTTTATTGAAGTCTCTGCTCTGGCTCTTCTTTCTTAAGAATTATTAGGGTAGCTATGCCAGTTAACACTTACCTAAAACCTCAAACCTAAAAATAGGTTATTAACATTTTTATGAGATTTTCATTAGCCAATTATTATTAATTGACCATCTGATAAGTATGATAAAAATGTACAAAAG
Source organism: Ailurus styani (assembly GCA_002007465.1). Classification (NCBI taxonomy): domain Eukaryota; kingdom Metazoa; phylum Chordata; class Mammalia; order Carnivora; family Ailuridae; genus Ailurus; species Ailurus styani. The sequence continues at coordinate 440,301 of LNAC01000257.1, forward strand.
ACTAATATGATTCACTTACACATTTAGAACTCTAAGTGACTTTGGGCATCTTTTATTTACACATTCATTAATTTTGAAGTGTCTATTTTATGCTAAACATAAAAAAATGTATCCCTATGGATACAGAGATGAAAAGATAAATGTCGTCTCTGAAGAAGCTTACAGTCTAGTATGGTGTCTACAAAGGAACTTGAAAGCTACCCCTTACAATAATGTAAGCCTTCCCTGACACCCCTTAGCCTCAGCTTGGGAAACACTATTCTCACATGATCCCATGCCATTCTGTGCTTGCTCTTCTTTTAGCATTTCTCTCACTGTAAATTGTCTCCTGTGCTAGACTCTAGGCTACTTGAGGACAAGACTGTGTCTTACCCATTACAGAAGAAAAAGATAACTACAGAATGATCTTGGCCCTTAAATAACTTAAAATTGAGTAAGCATTATATAACCAAGTAATGTACATAAAGAACTACAATATGAGTTTGTATGAAATAAATGCCTACCAAGTGTATGCTGTAGGAAGTAGGGGGTTTGGGATGTTATTTAGAAGAGGTGGCATTTGAATTGAATTTGGATAGGCCTTCCATAGGTAAGGAGGTGGGGAAGAAAATTCAAGATGAGGGAAAGGCACAGAAGCAGGACAGTGTGTGGCCTGCTTGAGGTATAGCACAGAGTCCCATCTGAGTGGACTCCAGCAAGATTACTGGGTGGGGGCTTCATTGTAACTGAGTGCAGTAGCAAGGTGTTGGGACTTTGTTCTGGAGGCAGTGGTGTGCTTACAAAGATACCTGGGCAAAAGGGACTTGATCACTTTGTCGGTGTTGGAAAAAGAAAGCTCAGATTTATGAGAGGCAGTCTAGAGATTTCTGAAAATATTGTACAAATGGACATGTCCGACCCTGATCTAAAGTAAGGGTGGAGATTCCAAATTTCAGAGTCCTTTATTCAAAGGTGATGGCAGGCCGATGGCACCCAGGAAAAGTACAGAGAAAGCAAGGCAGGCCAAGGCACAGAACTTTGCAGAAAAATTATTTTTAGTGGGTAGGTAAATCTTCAGATTTAGAAGATGAATAAAACTATCTTTGGAATTAAGTTGTTTGCCAACAATTAGGGCTGCCTAGAACTAAGGTGAGCTCACCTGTAACTCCGTGCACTATTAGTTTAATGCTCTGGACTCTGGTTTAATGCTAGATTCAAAAATCCCACTTATCACCTTTCCCATCACTATCCAACTTGGTAAGACAGACTGAACTTGAATTTTGGACCCCTTTACATGAATCAAAGTATCCTATATTGTCTATTGCTTCTAGCTGCCAGTAGCAAACAGAAAATTTTGCCATTGGAAAACATAGGGCAAGGCATCCAAATTGATACGATTTAAAATTACAATGTGTGATATGAATTGATAGTAGGCATTGTAAAAAGCCTGATCTACCATATGCTTCAAAAACAATAAGTTAATCTTGTGTATTATTAAATGTTTTTATATCCCTTATGCAAAAAAGAAGCCTACATTTTCAACACTGAATTATTTTTATTATCCCCCAATACCTTGTTATATAGAGAAATGGCAAAATTTTGCTTAAACAAGCCAAATCACATTTTTCTTTACATTTTTAACATTTAACATTTTACATTTAATATTTTACATTTTTTCTTTACAATTTAACAGAAGATTGTGTTGCTATTTTTTTTAGAAATATATATANTACATTTAATATTTTACATTTTTTCTTTACAATTTAACAGAAGATTGTGTTGCTATTTTTTTGAGAAATATATATAATATATATTTAAACTATTTTAATTCAATTAATTAAAATATAATGTACTATTGGTTTCAGAGGTACAGGTTTGTGGTTCATCAGTCTTATATAATACCCAGTACTCATTACATCACATGTCCTCCTTAATGTCCATCACCCAGTTACCCCATCCCCCCCCTCCAGTAACCCTCAGTTTGTTTCCTATGGTTAAGAATCTCTTACGTGTGTCTCCCTCTCTGATTTTGTCTTGTTTCTTTTTTTCCTCTCTTTCTATATAATCCCCTGTTTGTTTCTTAAATTCTACATATCAATGAGATCATATGATAATTGTCTTTCTCAGATTGACTTATTTCACTTATTAGCAAGATACCCTCTTGTTCCATCCATGTCAATGTAAATGGCAAGATTTCATTTTTTGATGGCTGAGTAGTATTCCACTGCGTGTGTGTGTGTGTGTGTGTGTGTGTGTGTATACATACACACACACCACATCTTCTTTATCCATTCATCTATTGATGGACATCTGGGCTTTTTCCATAATTTGGCTATTGTGGACATTGCTGTTATAAACATTGAGGTGCAGGTGTCCCTTCAGATCACTACATTTATATCTTTGGGGTAAATACCCAGTAGTGCAATTGCTTGATCATAGGGTAGCTCTCTTTTCAACTTTTTGAGGAATCTCCATACTGTTTTCCAGAGTGGCTGCACCAACTTGCATTCCCACCAACAGTGTAAGAGGGTTCCCCTTTCTCCGCATCCTTGCCAACATCTGTCATTTCCTGACTTGTTAATTTTAGCCATTCTGACTGGTGTGAGGTGATATCTCAATGTGGTTTTGATTTCAATTTACCTGATGACTAATAATGATAAACATTTTTTCATGTGTCTGCTAGCCATTTATATGTCTTCACTGGAGAAGTGTCTGTTCCTGTCTTCTGTCCATTTTTTGACATGATTATCTGTTTTTTGGATGTTGAGTTTGAGAAGTTCTTTATAGATCTTGGATATCAGCCCTTTGTCTGTAGTGTCATTTGTGAATATCTTTTCCCATTCCATGGGTTGCCTCTTTGTTTTGTTTTTCATTTTCATTTTTTCCATGAATTTTTAAAAATTCTTCCTTAATTTCCTAGTTGACCCATTCATTCTTTCGTAGGATGCTCTTTAGCCTCCATGTATTTGAGTTCTTTCCAAATTTCCTCTTGTGATTGAATTCCAGTTTCAAAGTACTGTGGTCTGAAAATAGGGAATGATCCCAGTCTTTTGGTACCAGCTGAGACCTGATTTGTGTCCCAGTATGTGATATATTCTGGAGAGTGTTCCATGTGCACTTGAGAAGAATGTATATTCTGTTGCTTTAGGATGGGATGTTCTGAATACATCTATAATGTCCATCTGGTTCAGTGTGTCATTCAAAGCCCTCATTTCCTTGTTGATCTTCTGTTTAAATGATCTGTCCATTGCAGTGAGGGGGGTGTTAAAGTCCCCTACTATTATTGTATTATTTTTAGTGTGTTTCTTTGATTTTTGTCATTAATTGGTTTATGTAATGGTTGATCCCATCTTAGGGGCATAAATATTTACAATCGTTAGATCTTCTTGTTGGTTAGACCCTTTAATTGTGATATAGTGTCCTTCCTCATCTCTTGTTAATTGGTTTAAAATCTAATTTGTCTGATATAACAGTTGCCACCCCAACTTTCTTTTGATGTCCATTAGCATGATATATGGTTTTCCACACCTTCACTTTTAATCTGGAGGTGATTTGGGGTCTAAAATGAGTCTCTTGCAGACAGCATATTGATGGGTCTTGATTTTTTATCCAATCTGATACCCTGTATCTTTTGATTAGGGCATTTAGCCCATTTACATTGAGAGTAACTATTGAAAGATATGAATTTAATGTCATTATATTACCTGTAAAGTGACTATTACTGTATATTGTCTCTGTTCCTTTCTGGTCTGTGTTACTTTTGGGCTCTCTTTCCTTAGAGGATCCTTTTTAATATGTCTTGTAGGACTTGTTTGGTGATCACAAATTATTTTAGTTTCTGTTTGTCCTGGAAGATTTTTATCACTCCTATTTTGAATGAGACCCTAGTGGGATGAAATATTCTTGGCTGCATATTTTTCTCATTTAGCACCCAGGATTGAGTTGTTATTAATGACAGTCTTCTATGGCATGTGCCAAAGGTGTGGCTTGAAATTATTTTAACTCTTAATTATTAAGTGAAATACTTATACCTCACAGAGGGAGGCCTGAAAACAAAGACTTTGAAACTTTGATAAAGACCATTTAATGAGTAAGTATGTAATGGAGCCCATCTTGGAATAACATCATCCTTGCTGAACAATAGAACTAAATTATACACGGATTTTACTTATTTGGCTGGCTGAGCTGAACTTTGAAATGAACTATTACCTCATTAAAAAAAAAACCCAAATAAACAAAATCACAGAAAACAACAAAAACAAAAAAAAAAAAAAAAAAAAAGAAATAACAACCAACACCAGAAATACAAACAACTGTAAGAGTATTATGAAAAAATCATATGCCAACAAATTGGACAACTTAGAAGAAATGGATACATTCTTAGAAACATAATCTTCCAAATAGGAAAAAATAGAAAATTTGAACATATTGATTACAAGGAATGAAATTGAATCAGTAATTTAAAAGCTCCCAACAAATAAAGTCCAGAACTGACAGCTTCACAGGCAAATTCTATGAAACATTTAAAGACGAGTTAATATCTATTCTTCTCAAACTATTCCAAAAATACAAGAGGAAGGAAAACTTCCAAATTCATTCTGTAAGACCAGTATCATCTTGATATCAAAACCAAATAAAGACACTACAAAAAAAAGAGAACTACAAGCCAATTATCTCTGATAAACATGGATGCAAAAATCCTCAACAAAATACTAGCAAACCAAATCCAACAATGAGTTAAAGAAATCATTTACCATGATCAAGTGGGACTTATTACCAGGATGCAAGGGTGTTCAATTTCTCAAATCAATCAATGAGATATATCTCATAAATAAAGGATAAAAAATCATATCATTTCTAATAGATGCAGAAAAAGCATTGACACAATACCACATCCATTCATGATTAAAATCCCTCAACAAAGTAGCTCTAGAGGGAACATATCTTAACATAATAAAAGCCTTATATACAAAACCCACAGTGAACATCACACTCAATGGGGAAAACCTGAGAGCTTTTTCTTTAAGGTCAGGGACAAGACAAGGATGTCCACTCTTAACACTTTTATTCAACATAGTACTAGAAGTCCTAGCTATAGCAGTCATACACACAAAAGAAATAAAAGCATCCAGATTGGTAAGGAACAAGTAAAATTTTCACTATTTGCAGATGATATGATACTATATATAGAAAACCCTAAAGACTCCACCAAAGAAACTACTAGAAGTGACAAATTCAGTAAAATCACGAAATACAAAATCAGTGTACAAAAATCTGTTGCATTTCTATACACTAACAATGAAGCAGCAGAAAGTGAAATTAAGAAAACAGTGCCCTTTAAAATTGCACCACAACCAATAAAAAATCTAGGGTTAAATTTAACCAAAGAGATGAAAGACCTGTACTCTGAAAACTTTAAAATGCTGATGAAAGAAACTGAAGATGACACAAAGAAATGGAAAGATATTCCATGCTTATGGATTGGAAGAATGAATAGTGTTAAAATGTCTATACTAGGGACGCCTGGGTGGCTCAGTTGGTTAAACAGCCGCCTTCGGCTCGGGTCATGATCCCAGGCTCCTTGCTCAGCAAGGAGCATGCTTCTCCCTCTGCCTGACACTCTGCCTGCTTGTGCTCTCTCTCTCTCTCTCTCTCTCTCTCTCTCTCTCTCTCTCTCTCACAAATAAATAAAATCTTAAAACAATTATATTAAAAAAAAGTCTATAGTATCCAAAGCAATACACAGATTTAATGCAATCCCTACCAAAATATTTCCAACATTTTTCGTAGAACTAGAACAAATAATCCTATGGAATCACAAAAGACCTGAATAGCCAAAGCAGCCTTGAAAAAGAAAAACAAAACTGGAGGTATCATGATTCCAGATTTCAACTTACATTACAAAGTGGTAATAGTTAAAACAGTATGGTACTGGCATAAAAAGAGACACATAGATCAATGGAACAGAAGGAAAAACCCAGAAATAAACCCATAATTATATGGTCAATTAAACTTTGATAAAGGAGGAAAGAGTAAACAATGGGGAAAAGTCTCTTAAACAAATGTTAGGAAAATTGGACATCTACATGCAAGAGAATGCAATTGAACCTCTTTTTTACACCACAGACACAAAAATAAACTCAAAATGGATTAAAGACCTAAATGTGAGATCTGAAGCCACCAAAATCCTTGAAGAGAACATAGGCAGTACTGTCTTGACATCAACTATAGCAACATCTTTCTAGATATTTAAGGCAAGCAAAATAAAGGCAAAAATAAACTATTGGGACAACATCAAAATGAAAAGCTTCTGCACAGTGAAGGAAACAACCAATAAAACTAAAAGACAACCCATGGAATGGGAGAAGATATTTGCAAATGATATATCCAATAAAGGGTTAATATCTAAAATATATAATGAATTTATAAAACTCAACACCCAAAAAATGAATAATCCAATTAAAAAATGAGCAGAAGTCATGATCAGATATTTCCCCAAAGAAGACATCCAGATAGCCAACAGACACATGAAAAGATGCTCAACATCACCCATCATCAGGGAAATATAAATCAAAACTACAATGTGATATCCCCTTGACCTGTCAGAATGACTAAAATAAAAAAAAACAAAACAAAACAAAAACCAAGAAACAAGAAGGATTGGTGAGGCTATGGAGAAAAAGGAATCCTCTAGAACTGTTGGTGAGAATGCAAACTAATGTGGCCACTGTGGAAAACAGTATGGAGGTTCCTTAAAAAATTAAAACAGAACTATTCTATGATCCAGTAATTCGACTACTGAGTTTTTACCCCAAAATCCAAAAAACACTAATTCAAAGGGATACACATACACCTGTATGCTTATTGCAGCATTGTTTACAATCGCCTAATTATGGAAATAGCCCAAGTGTCCATCAACTGATGGATAAAGAAGATGTGGTGTATATATATACACAATAAAATATTATTCAACCATAAAAAAGAATGAATCTTAAAGAAAAAGAATGAATCTTGTCATTTTCAATGACATGGATGGAACTAGAGAGTATAATGCTAAACAAAATAAATCAGAGAAAGTCCAATACCATATGATTTCACTCATATTTGGAATTTAAGAAACAAAACAAATAGGCAAAGGAAAAAAAAGACAAACCAAGAAACAGACTCTTATCTATGGAGAACAAACTGATGGTTACCAGAGGGGAGGTAGATGAAATATGTGATGGGGATTAAAGAATCTTAAAAGGATGGAAAAAGAAATGAACTAGCAAAAGCCATTATTAACGAACTGTTTATAACTGAAAAACTCTGGTAAAGATCAGTTGACAAAAGGAGCAGGTACAGTAAAAATACTTAAAGTTGATGGCCCATACCTAGATAATTGAGTACTTTTATTCTTAGAAAATGGATTTTAGTCATTGGAATGTGACACAGTAAATGACCTCATTAGAATTCTCATATATGGAATCATTGCCTACCCAGAAAGATCTGAAACACACTTTTGAATTGGCCATTTTCTAGCATAGAGGTTCCAGAAAAATGATGAGATTTTGTTGTTGTTGTTGTTGTTGTTGTTGTTTTTCCCCTTAGTTTACTTTGGATTTCTATTTTTTGTTTTTCTCAAGTATATTTTATTAAAGGATAATATACATATAGAAAAGTATGTTTCACAGGTGTACAACTCAGTGAAGTTTCACAAATTGCATACACCCAGGTATCCAGCACCCAAATCAAGACACAGAACATCCACAGTCCTTTAGAATCTACCCATCATAGTCCCTTCCAGTCAATAGGTATCCACCTCCCCCCCGCAAACTGTTGGGAGATAATTATCATGGGTTTCTGATGTTTCTGCACTCTTGGAAGCAGAAACACGACCTGTCTTTGTTCAGAGTATCTTTTCAAGGCTATCCGTGAATAGCCTTGGCAGACAAAAATGGTGTTTCCCTCCAGAGCAAAGGGCAGTTTGCTTACAGCCTTGAAAAAGTAGAGATTGTGTCTCCTATGGAGCAAAGTACAGGTTTACTTGCTGTTCAGTATAATAAAGATAATATCTGCCTTCAAAGCAAAGGGCAGACATGCTTAATTCCCATTATAAAGGATTCACTTTCCTTAAACCCAAGGTCCCTATCCTCTAATGCAGCGCATTTCGTGTGCAGGTGTCACGTGGCTTTCTTCATGCTGCAGAATAAGAATCAGGGCTCAAGAGACTGGTGCAAGTACTGACACTGGCCTTTGTCTCTGACTCATCATCTGCTAACTAGGTAGTCTACCGTGCTAAGTTTGCAAATAGGGGGTCAGATACCAGAATCCTCACTGTTGTTGGTAATGATGACTGTTTGGACTTCTACCACCATAGATCAAGTGTACCTGTTCTTAAACTTCATATATAAAAGAAATTGTATAGCACATACTCTTGAGTTTGGCTCCTATCCAACATCATGTTTGTAAATTTCATTCATATTATTACATGTAGGCATAGTTCTTTATTTCTCACAGTATTCTATGGTGTGAATATTTAGAGCTTGTTTATTTTTTCAACCAGTGGTGAATATTGGGGCAGTTCCCAGTGTTAGCTAGTAGAATTGTGCTGTTATAAACACTTCTATGCATGTCTTTGTGAATACATATATGCATTTCTGTTGGGAATATTCCCAGAGCTGGATCAGACGGTGTGCATAGAAACTGCCAAACAGTTGTCTAAAGTATCCATATCAGGTTACTCTTCTACCATTCTGGTTTCTCTGTGTACTTTTCCACCCTTGTTATTTTCCATCTTTTTAGTTTCACTGTTTTTTCAGACTGACATACTTTGATTTTGCCATAATGTGTGTAAATAAAGATAAATATGCCAATGGTACCCTTCCAATTTTACAGAGCAATCTCACCAGTCATTTTGCTATTTAGAAAAAGAGATACATCAATGACTAAGTTGTTACCAGGGTAAATTGTCAAGACCATCAAAGCCACAAATTTTTTGTTAGGGAATTTTTCCATGAAGACAACAATTTCTGAACTCTTCAGTTTCTGACAAGACCAAATTATTCAAATTCGATTTCTAAAGATAGTTTTAACAGAAACAAGGTGAAAACTGTTATGAATATTCACAGAATTTTCTATGGTATATGGGAAAGAAATGGATATTCTTCCAAATGTTCCCAGTTGAAAATAAAACAAAATCTACTACTGCCAAATCTTCCCAGTAAACAGAAGCAGAGAAAGTGATAGGATTTTACTAAATGCAAATGAAATTAAGGGCACAGTAGTATTGTATTATTCTTCCACATAAATAAGATTACGTGGAAACAAGAGAGAAAACAGCCAACATGGCACTGTTTTTCTTTAGAGAACCCTTCGTGGGGCAAGAGAGTTAACTCTTCAGGCACCTGCAGTTCTCTCAGGCCAGTCCTGAAAAAAGTATTCCCCCTCCCATCACCACTCCCAGAGCAAGTCTGCCTTCCTTGCAGGCTCGCAGTAGACCCAGTCTTAATTCTAGGCCCTGCATTTCACTGGCTTATTTTTGCATCTGGCCTTTTGTTCAGTTAGCTCTGCTTAGGGCACCACCACAATCTCTTTGGTTCCTTTCATCCATTCTGAACTGGAAACACCTTTCCTTCTCTCTGGACTGGTCTTCTTCTGAGCACTGTAGGCACTGCTAAGGGAAGGAGGGGCTGGAAGAGCATAGAGGGGCAATAAGAGCTCCAGAAGTTTCCTTGACAGGACACCTGCTCTGGCTCTGGAGATGAAAAGGGAGTTAGATTAAACTAAAGAGTCTGCTTCTGCAGATGTATCTGGGCTAGCACTTTTTTCTTTTCTTTTCTTTTTTTGTGTGTGAGGGGGTACCACTTTTAAAAAGAGGTAGAAGAGATATGAAAGAGGGATGAGAAACAAAAGGAGATGAGGAGGAGGAAGAGACAAGAATGTGTACACCACCCTGGCACCTCTGACACTTGGTCATGTTGAGGACGAAGTAAGGAAGCAAATCAAAGTCCCTACATTTTGTATGAATTCACTGGGCGAGGCTGAGAAAGCCTGGTACTTTCTCACAGAGGATATTACCATTATCCTTGCCATGTGAATCGGGTCTAACTTGTCCCCTCAGCCACAGCCTGGCAGCCAGTAGTGCCTGAGTGGTGGTCGTGGTGGTGTGGAATTAAGGTCTTTGAGGGGAGGAATAGGAATGCCTTTTATGGGCTGGTGGGGAACCTGGGTCTAACAGCACTTCTGGAGATCAGTGTTGATAAAAAACCAGGAAGTGGAGCTGACAGTGGTCTGGAAAATGTACATCCATCAGGCAGCGGTCAAAGGTGGGGTGTATAGCCAGTTGCAGGCAGCACTCAGTGACTGGAAGGGCAGGAAGATCAATGGAGTTGCATACATGACATAGACCAAGTGGTACACTGCTGCCCTCCCTGGACATGATTAATGTCCAGTAGTTGTCCACAATGATGAGCAGAGTGAGTCAAACAGGCTCCTGAGGGCACGTAATGTCATGAGCACTAGGTGTTATATAAGACTGATGAATCGCTGACTTCTACCTCTGAAACTAATAATATATGTTAATTAACTGAATTTAAATTAAAAAATACATTAAAAAAACAAAAAACAGTCTCCTAAACATAGCTAGAAATCCAGGTGATAGTAACCAGACTAGAGGCCCTGGGAACAAACAGGGTGCAAGCAGTGTAGATAAAGACAGTGCAATTTATTTTATTTATTATTATTATTATTTGCCCCAGGGGTACAGGTCTGTGAATCATCAGGCTTACCTTTCACAGCATTCACCATAGCACAAACCCTCTGCAATGTCCATAACCCATCCATCCTATCCTTACCCTCCCACCCCCCAGTAACCGTCAGTTTGTTTTGGGAGATTAGGAATCTCTTATGGTTCGTCTCCTTCCCCATCCCATCTTATTTCGTTATTTTTCCCTCCCTACCCCCCACGACCCCCCACGACCCCCCACCCTGGCCCTCAAGTTCCTCATATCAGTGAGATCATATGATAATTGTCTTTCTCTGATTGACTTATTTCGCTCAGCATAA
>LNAC01000257.1:451735-526691 GCA_002007465.1 Ailurus styani
CATCTTATTTCGTTATTTTCCCCTCCCTACCCCCCACGACCCCCCACGACCCCCCACCCTGGCCCTCAAGTTCCTCATATCAGTGAGATCATATGATAATTGTCTTTCTCTGATTGACTTATTTCGCTCAGCATAATACCCTCTAGTTACTCCTACGTCGTTGCAAACGGCATGATTTCATTTCTTTTAATAGCTGCATAGTATTCCATTGTATATATATGCCACATCTTCTTTATCCATTCATCTGTTGATGGACATCTAGGTTCTTTCCATAGTTTGGCTATTGTGGACATTGCTGCTATAAACATTCGGGTGCATGTGCTCCTGAGGATCACTACATTTGTATCTTTAGGGTAAATACCCAGTGGTGCGATTGCTGGGTTGTAGGGTAGCTCTATTTTGAATTTTTTGAGGAACCTCCATACTGTTTTCCAGAGTGGCTGCACCAGCTTGCATTCCCACCAACAGTGTAGGAGGGTTCCCCTTTCTCTGCATCCTCGCCAACATCTGAAAGACAGTGCAATTTATAGCATCATTTGTTTGGCTTAGGAGAGTGTGAACCATGCCATGGAGCATGTGATGTTTGTTAATGCAAAACATTCATGAAGATCGCAGTCCTGAAGTTAAGAGAGTGAGTGTTCAAAGGAAGGAAGGTGCAGAAAGGTCAGCACACAAAGAGTAATAGGCATATCCAGTGCTGTTGCCAAGGCATAGGTCCAGCAGGAAGTGGTAGGGATCTTGTATGTGAGTATTTCCAAGGGCAGAGGTTAACCAGATTGGAACCCAAAGGGATCTCCATCAGCTTCCTTATCTGGCAGAGTCTAACTCTATGGACCCCTTCACACAATAGGTAGTATTCAAGTGGATTTGGTCAGAGATCTTCTTTGATAATCTCATCAATTGTGTCAGGCTGTGGAAGATTGTGGTCTGAAAACCAGGTGAAGAAGCTGCAGGTGTGTCTTGATTCCTATGAATGAAGGACTAGAATTCATGGCCTGGGTGCTGTATGATTGGAGTTGCAAGAGATTCCACTTGGCTGGACGATCTAACCTCACATTCCTTGGCAGTCAGCTTGTTTCTGCACTATGCGTTTATTTGAAAGAAGAACTTGAACTTGCAGCCCATCCTAAAGTGTCTCCAAATTGGGTTTGTACCTTAACATGTCTGCTTCTTGGCCTCTAATCAGGGTAGACAGCTGTTGGTGATTCCAAAAGGCACTGACCCAGAAGCTGGGGATATTCTGAGTGATGTAGTTCCTCCACTTTAGGAAGTGTTGACGTACGTGATCACACTTGCGCTGTAACTGTAGTATGGCTCTGTCAGCCTGAGCATTCTGTCTCCACTGCCAATTGGGGGGCCTCCAGGGAGCTCACATGGACATCCACATTGAGGGACCAGGGACCTGCCTTACCTTCACCTCATTTACCACCTTATTTTCCTCCACCACTTCCATTTCTTCACCCCCTGGCTTCTACTTCACCACTTCAGCCTCTTCCTCCTCATCCACTGCTCCTGGGAAAATGGCACACCCTTCAGTCTTTGTTTCCTTGGCCTTTGCCTCAGTCATCACTTCAGACCCCAGCTTCCTTGTGCCCTCGATTTCTAGGCCCTTGTTGCCACCAGGGCCATGTGGCTCTTCACATGAAAGCCATTTTTTCAGGCTGCTGTCAGTTGCCCAGACGCTGCTTCCAGGCCCTCCATGGGTCTGTCTCATGACAGTCCATTTCCATAACTTCTGTCATCCTTTTTATTTCTGTGTCGCTAGTGGGTGTGTGATGGGATCACATAGTGGTTTTAAGTTGCATTTATCTAATGTGTAACAAAGTGAGAACCTTTTCCTGTGGTTTGGGGCCATTTTGATATCTTCTCTTTATGAAGTGTCTGAGTCTTCTCCCCATTTTTCTATTGAGTATTCTATATTTTTCATATATTTAGTAGGAACCTTTTATATGTGCTAGATACAAATCTGTTTTCAGAAAGTTGTCTTGTAAATATCTTCTCCCTTTGAGTTGCTTTTCTCTATATTAATGATGTCTTTGGATGAATAAAAGTTGTAAATTGTAAGGTAGTCCAATTTATCATTTTCCCCTTTAGATTAGTGCTTTTTATGCTATTAAAGAAATCTTTCCTCTCCAAGGGAACTTTTTGTGTCACAACTTTTATATCACAACTGATCTGAAACTGGCTTTTGTGAATGGTGTGATAGGAATCAAGATGTATTTTTTCCATAAGAATATTGAATTGACCACTTTTTATTGAAAAGACTGTCACTTCCCCATGCATTAAATAGTTTCATCAAAAGTGGCATAGCTCATTGGCCAGAGCCAGTTAGATGGCCTTGCCTAGTTCATAAGGTTGGGTAAATGTTATCGTCTCCTGAGCCTGGAAGAAGGAAACTGGAAGTACTGGTGAGCACTATTTCACTCATCAAAGAGTAGAACTTGAGTAATCTATAAAAGACCAGCAGAGTTAGGCTAAGAAAAGTAGAGAAAAGGTAATGAACATAAGTGGAGAATGATGAATGACAATAGAGTATCAACTAAAGATTAACATTAAAAGGAGAGAGAGAGATAAATAGTATTTGGGATGAAAAATGTAGTCACAGCAGTGATCTAAAGAAATACCCAAGAGCATGTTGGACAGCTTTAATGCCATGCATTTTCAAACCTGGATGAAATATATTCATGGCATGTGTAACTTATTAATACTGAAATGCAATAGAAAACCTAAATCGATGTAGAAACAATAAATAAATAAAATCAAGAGTTTGAAAAGAATCTTACCACAAAAACAGCATGAGGCTGAAATGGTCTTGAGGCAAATACTACCATACCTTTAAGGAATACATAACCTACTAAACATTAAATATTTATTGTGTACCTGTGGTATACCTGGCTCTCTTCTAGGCCCTTAGGATATATCCATAAATAGAACAAAGATTTCTTCCCTCTTGGAGTTTGTAACAGAGGAGAAAGACATTGAATAAGAAGTAAATAGTAAATCATACTAGAAAGTGTTGAGTGCTAAGGAAAAGAAATAATAAGAGTTGAATAAGGGGATTGAGGTTCTGGGGGTTGGGAGTGAAGAGCAGTAATTTTAAATAGGGTGGTCGGAGGAAGCCTCATGGAAAAGGTGGGAATTTGGCACAGGTTCAAAGATGAGGCCGTTAGCTAGTGGATATTCTAGAGAAGAGCATTTTAGAGAGGAGAGCTAAGCAGAGGCCCTAAGACAGGGGCATGCCTAGGGTGTTCGAGGAATAACAAGATCAGTGTGACAAGAGCAGACTGAATGAGAGAGGCCAGATCAAGTAGGGTCTCATGATATTGTCAGATGTTTGGCTTCTGCTCATAGTGAAATGGAAAACCATTTTAGGATTTTGAATAGAGAACTCAGAATCTGACTTAGGTTTTGCATGGATCGCTGTGGCTATTGCATGAGGAATAGACTGGGTGGGGGCAGTAATAGATGTAGGGAGATCTTTTAGAAGGCTATCAAAATAAACCAGGTGAAAGAAATTTCTCAGATCAAGTGGTAGCAATGGAGGTGGGTGGTGGATGTAGTATGGTGGTATAGCCAGCATGGTTTCATGATGAACTGGATAGAGGAAATAAGAAAAGAAAGAAGTCAAGGGTGACTTTATGGACTTTGACCTCAGTAGCTGGTAAGATGGAGTTGCCAGAAACAGAGAAGGGGAAGGTCATGATGGAGTAGATCTCCAGAGGAGAATCAGAAGTTTGCTTTTGGATGAGTTGAATTTAAAATCACTCTTGGACAACAGAGTTGAGATGGTAAGCATTCGGAATTTGGAGTTCAGAAAAGATCTGGGACAGGACTACATATTTGGGAATAATCGGCATACATGATATTTAAAGCCATAGAGCTGGATGAAATCACCAAAGTTGTGAATACTGATAGACTAAGCCCTGGGGCCTCCAAAATTACAAGGTCAAGGAGAAGAAGCTGACTAAGGAGAGATCAGTGAGGTAGGAGGGAATATGAGAGTGTGCAATGTGCTGGCAGCCAGATGTGTAAAGGAAAGTGTTCAACTGTGCGATTTGGTGCTGTCAGGTCAAGTAAAATGAAGTCTGAGAATTGATCAGTGGATTTACAACAAAAAGTCACTGGTGACTCAGTAAGAGCACTTCGAGTGGAGTAGTGGTGGTTGGAATGGGTTTTAAAAGGAATGAGAGGAAAGAAATGGGAGACAATATTGACAATCCTTTTGAGGAATTTGCTCCAAAAGGAAATAAAGAAATAGGGTCATCACTTGACAACAGTTTTGGAAGAGTGGGAGGGTGACAGCTTAGCTATTATGGGTATAAGAGGAAATGGGAAGGGAGAGAGTGAAAGCAGCAAAAATACACGACTCTTGAGGAATTTTGTTTCAAAGAAGTGGGATGATGGCTGGTGGAGAAAGTGGGTCAAAGAAAATGTTTTTAAAATGGGACAAAAGTATGTGTACATGCTGGTGTCAATGATTTAGTAGGGAGCAAAAATTAATGATGTAGGAGAGAGGAAGGAGAATCAGTGGATAGATGTCTTCGAATAGATAAGAGCAGATGGAATCTGCTAAGTGGAGGAGTACCTAAGTGGAGGAGGAGGCTGTCTATGGGAGCATGAGAAGTTTACCCATGGGAACCAGCAGGTAGGCAAAGGATGAGGGTGTGTATGCTGATCAGTGGGTAGAAATGGTAGAATCTATGAAATTCTCTTCTGGTTGTTTCAGTATTCCTCGTAAAGTAGATAGAAAAATTATCAAGTGAGTGAGGATAAGGCAAGAGGCAGTGGAACTTAGGAGAGAGCTTCAAGGTCATGAATTTGAAGTAAGGCCCATCAGCCTGGCTGTGAATTTTTCTTCAGCCACATTCCGTGTACAGGCACAGCATGAGTAAGCAGAGTTAGATTTAGACCCGAAGAAAGGCAAGAGAATGATGACAATAATCGATCTTAGAATTTGAGCCTAGAGGAGTGGAGGACGTACAGGGGTGAGGGGCAGTGAAACGGTGGCCTGATCAATACACTGGAAGACCCGGGGAATTGAAGGTCACTGAGGCCAAGTAGCAGAGTGAGCTAGAAGGATGCCATAGTGGTCTGGGAGTGAACTGCAAGGGATTGGTCAGAGTCTTACTCATCCTTCCAAGTGGGGCTGGGATGAGCAGATTGAGAGCGAGCCCATTCCAGGAGAAGGTCAATGAACCAGGAGGCCAGGGTGGGACAGATCACTGATGTGTATATTGAAATCACAGAAATATAAAGACCAGAGAGCAGTGAGAATGAGCCAGGAGGTAAAATCATTAAGAATGAGGGGAGGGAAGTGGGAGTGGCATGAACACAGGACATTAGGTGATCTAAACTGATGACAGAGTGAAAGCTGGGTCTGTATTCTAGGGCCAAGGTTAATTATATAGCAATGCCACCTTTGGCTGCAATCAGTTAGTGGGAAAGCAGACACCTTTAGAATTGCATATTAATGTCACCGACCCTATATTTTTCTATTTTTCTTTTTCTCTAAGTGCCCAGAGGAAGGTTACACATAGATTAGCTGGTCAAAAATAAGGTGGTTTACTTTTTTTTTTTAATTGGAACGTGAGTGGTGATAATACTGTTTAGCGTGAAGTGTAATTTTCTCTTGGAGTCTTTTATTCTGTTTGTGTCCTAGAGGATGGACTAGAAACTGCTAAAAAGAACAAAATAGGATGTTCTGGCAACACACACACACACACACACACACACACACACACATAAATAATCTTCTTTTTAGAAAGGGAGAATAAAGAGAGATAGTACAAAGTATCTGAACCATCTAGTCAACCAGAGGCAGAGACAGAGGTGACAAGAAAGGAAGAGGGAATGGGAAGGGATAGAAAGGGAAAGAAGAAAAGAAGAAAAACAAGGAAAGAAGGAAGGATGGTTTTTTGGGAGAAGTACAATATGAGTACAGTTCTGCATACCGTAGAATCGTGAGGTGTTGACTTCCCTGGGAAACAGGGAAAGCATGCTCTTTTAATGGACAAACTTAATAGATGAATGAAGAGAGCCTGTGAATTGTATAGTCTTCTTTCCCTTGGACTCTTCAAATCTCGCTGAGCACTTCTTCCCTGTTTTGAAAGGGATCTCTCACTCTTGACTTAATTCTTTAAACAAGTGTGTGGGTCTAGTGTTTAGTGCAGAGCCGTGGTTCTTGGGCTAGGCCACTCAGCACAGAATGCTGAGGGCCTCAGGACCGTGTTACTCGCTTAAGACTGGAAAGAATGTGGGTAGAGGAAAGAAGGAGATGTACACTTTGTTCCTTTCCTCAGTTTCCCTTAGAAAGCCCATGAAACTGTATTTGCAGAGAGAATGGTGAGAAAGAGGCTTTATGTGATTGACCAAGTGGCTTTACAGTGGCAGTCATCTGTCTATGGCCTCTTAGAAAAAGTATATAAATAGAAGTGGAGTGAAAATATTTTAGTTACCAGAGTGTGGGTAATGATTTACTCTGGGAAAGTCAACAATTGTGATTTAATTATTTTCTAGTAAGGCAGCACTCAGAGCAAATACTTATGATGGTGCCTAATGGATCTGTGAGAGCCTGAAGATCTGGATTGGGGGCTGGCCTGGCAGACCGGCCCCGGGGTGGCAGAGCCAGATGGCAGGGGAGACCGGGGTCAGCCCAGGGGTCTACACAACCAGTACAAAAATGGAAAAATACAGTATAAAACATAATATAGAAAATGTGTTTGTAATACCTAAATGTTAAACGTAATCATTCTAGCCTGATTGAGTTAAGATTAATAATAAAAAATAATACTATAGCAAATCAATAAAATATATTTATGAAAATTTGAAATATTGTGGGATCTTTTAAAAAAATAGCATGACCTTAAAAAACAAAATGCATCAATGGTGTCATCATTGCAAGAGCATATTTTTTTAGCAAATTCTTCCAGCTGCTTTAAAGACTCCTTTAGACTCTATACTAGTTAAAGAATGGTGAACAGAATGTTGTTCTAATGCCTGGTGCTTTCTTCTCAGCTGTCATTTTTAAATTTCTTTCTGATCATTTTTTTCCCTTTAGAAACAACAAAATTTTTGTGTTTTGGTGCATAACATCCTCACTGAACCCTCTGAACTAGGTACTGTTATTAACCCCATTTCACAGATATGAAAACCGAGGTGCAGAACTAGTAAGTAATTTGCTCTCGGACACGTAGTAAATGGCAAAGTCCAGATAGGAATCCAGGCAATCTGACCCCACAACTCTTCCTCTTGAACACGCAGGGTACATTCTGAACCTTTCTCTGCTTCAGTTTTCTCCTGGTTTTTGTGATGACTAGATAAGATACGGAACTTAGGCAGAGGAGGCATTGATTCTATCTTTATCTGTTTCTGTATTATTTGATTTGTTATTACAAACATGAGTTATTCATGTATTTTTGTAATCAAGAAAAATTGGGGACACCTGGGTAGCTCAGTCTGTTGAGCGTCTGACTTGATTTTGGCTCAGGTCATGATCTCAGGGTTGTGAGATCAAGCCCCCTATTGGCTCTGTGCGAGACGTGGAGCCTGCTTGTAATTCTCTCTACTTCTCCCCCTGTCTCTCCCCTCACCTCTCTCTCCCTCATAAATAAATAAATAAAAATATATAAACATATAAATATATATTATAAATATTATATATAAATATATTAAATATATATAATATATATATATAATATATAATATATATGCGTGCTAAGGCCTGTAAGACTATCTGGCATAGAGAGGCAACTAATAAAGTCGTTGCTATTATGTCTGAAAGCAAAGTCCTCAAGCTCCCACTTGACCTAGGAGGGATTTATTAGCTCCGGAAACTTGGTTGTTGAAGGGAAGAAGGAAGATAGGGCAATAGGTAGAGAAGAATCGGGGTTAGAGGTCTCTATTTTCCAATGAGACGGGCTTGTATATGCTAAAGTGTGGAGGAGGAAGAGGGGGAGGAAGAGCAAATCGATTTAGGTGGGTGTGAAAACCAGTGGAGTTAAGTCCCAAGGAATAGGGGAGAGGGATAGTCCTAGAACCTTGGCTAAAATGACTTACCTTGAAAAAGGCTAATATGACTTAACTGTTAGTAGATAAGCCCCATTTTTTTGAGCTCACAGAGGTAACAAAAATAACAAGATCGTTTTGGAAAATGAGAAGGGAATGAAAAGAGCTCTATGGTTTTATTTATCTGCCTGGTTCTGGGTAATGGGAGAATAGGTTGTCTGAAGAGGACCCCACAGTTTATTTTTCTATTCGTGGGTTACAGTGGTAAAATGATTGTTGGCAAAAGAACGTCTTTTCTAGTGGCTTCCCTTGGTGTAGGTCCAGGGGCAACAAGAGGAGGTATTTCTGTAGCTGGGAGAAAAGTTCAGAACTGTCTTTCTGGAATGGGCTCTCATTTCAGAGTCTAAAATAGATTCGAAATACTGTGCTATTTGGGAATTGGGGCCTATTCCTTCTAAGTACATCTGTTGGTAGCTGTTGAAATTCAAATAAATTCAAATAAGGTCCAAGGAATGCTCATAGTACATTTATTGATTTCAAGGAGCACTTGAAAAACACACATCCAGAAAACCCACACTGGTCACTGACAATGCCAAAGACACAAAGCCTTGATTTTCTGCCAGCCATAGTTATTCTGAGCCTGAGCCACAACATTTCTTTAAAGTGCCCCTTTCTCCCTACCTGAACTTTTTAACTGAGATTCATTTTTATTTTCAAAAGTTTAAATATGAACTCTGTCACAGTCATTTATCTTGTTTTGATCATTCTGCAGTCTTCACTAAGAGAAATGAGGTTTTTGGACTATTAAAGTCGGAAAGCCAGGAATGAACAGATGCATTTTCCTCTGTCTTTTCTCCAGTTTTAGCAAACAAAAATTTTCATTTGGGTGTTGAAATTAAGGGAACTTGGTATATCTATTTATTTATACATGATTCCATTTTATAAAGAAATCAGAACATCTTTAAAAAGGCAAAGACAGGGGGCACCTGGGTGGCTTAGTTGGTTAGATACCTGATTTTGGCTCAGGACATGATCTCGGGGTCCTGGTATTAGCCCCACATTGGGCTCCCTATCAGCGATCAGTGGGGAGTCTGCTTGTCCCTCTCCCTCCCTCCCCCACTTATGCTTGTGCACACACATACCCACTCTCTCTCTCAAATGATTATTTTTTTTTTAAAGGCAAAGACAGGACAGAAAAATATGGAAAGTTCTCTTTTTCATTAAGCCATGACTCTCTATAAGGAAATGTGATCTACCAAATATATTGGAAGAAATAGAAGGCCCGTTTTAAGGTTGTGAGTGTTCCTTTTTTTCTTCGTAGTTGAAATTTTGAATAGAATTTCAAGTGGCATATTCATATGTCATTACCTGAAAGTTTAATGTTATAAGTAGATACCTCATCAAGTACATGACATGAATTATCTCCTTTAGTTTAAGCCTCATAATTACCCACTCTATGGAGTATTATTTCCATTTTATAAATGGAAGTATCCAAAGATTAAAAATAAGCAGTTTGCTCAAAATCATACAACTGAGTCAGAATTTAAACCCATGTCTGTTATTCCTGGTTAATAACTCCTAATCTAAATTATGTCTGTTACATGGAATGTAGTAAAGGAGAAGATGAAGGACCATAAAAAGAAATCAAAATGTATTAGGAGTTGTAAGAAATAAATTCACATGTAAAAGTTGAAGACATTTGTCTAAATTTAGGCAAACTTTTAAAATAAGTATTATGGCAAAAATAAAGCATCAGGAAGGGGGAAGACAAACAGGATACCAACAGCTCAGAATGAGGCTCCACAGACAAAGGTGTGGCAAAATCGCATATCCTTTTTTCTCAAGGTGTGTTCCTTCCATTCTCCTATGCCCTTTGGAAACATGAGTGGTCCATGTAAGGTTCTGGACAGTGAAAGATGCTTCCTCTAGGAAAGCTAATAACTTGCCATTTAACACTGATATGCCTATTTTCTTTTTTTTTCTTTTTTTTTTCTATTTTCTTTTAATTCTTTACTTTCATCTAAAATACCGTAGGTGTCTGGAGTCTGCTTCTGCCTCTCCCTCTGCCCTAACCCCTCTCCCATGTGTTATCTCTCAAATACATAAATTAAATCTTTAAAAATATTACAAAATACCGTAGGTGCTGAAAAATACCATAGGTGTTAGAGTCCGCAATGTTCAACAACTAGTACTGTCCACCTACTAGTATAGCTAGTTCCTCCTTCCTCCCCAGATTTATATACAGAAAAAATACTATCCACGATTGCACTATTCCATGTCAATAGTGACTTTCATTTTTATCTTCTTCAATATGCACACTAAGTGGAATTATTACTGGGCTCCCCTCCACCATTAAGTAAGAACAATTTGTTCTGGTTTTTTTTTTTTTAAAGATTTTATTTATTTGATACACAGAGAGAGAGAGATCACAAGTAGGCAGAGAGGCAGGCAGAGAGAGAGGAGGAAGCAGGCTCCCCGCTGAGCAGGGAGCCCAATGTGGGCCTCGATCCCAGGACCCTGGGATCATGACCTGAGCCGAAGGCAGCGGCTTTAACCCCCTGAGCCACCCAGGCGCCCAGTTCTGGTTTTTATAATTATAACTCTTATGCCTAAATATAATAGTCTATTGAGTTGGTATAGTACAGTTATATTGGGCATTTTGCTTGTTTCCAGTTTTTGTTGATATAAATAGCCTTCTAATATTATATATTATATAATACAAATATATATTTGAGTAGATGTTATATATTTTATTATATACTTATTAATATATATAATTAACATTTCTTCATAAGAGAAGTGTATGTTTAAATCCTTTGACCATTTATCTCTTGAGGTTTTAATATTTGAAGTTTGAATAAATTCTATATTGTATACCAACTTTTTTTATCATAATCAGTACAAATGTTCCCCAGTTTTGTTTTTAATTTTGTTAGTTTTTTTATATTACAGTCATTTTCTTCCTTAGTTTTTGGAGCCATTTATTTTTTTTCCTTTATGATTTCCATTATTGCTATAAGCTTTTCAGAGATATATCCCTGTAAAGATTTCATAAATATTTGATTATTTCTCCTTGCTTTGCTAAGAGTTAAAGCAAATATTTAACTCTTTAATCCACTAGGGGCTTACTCTGGTATGTGGTATGAAAGCTGATGGAAATCATGCTTTGTTTTGTGTTTGTTAGCCGGTTATCCTGGGAATTATTAAAGTATAGTTAGGCAATTATTAAATATTATTTTTCCTAATTTTATGATACTTGTAAATTAATTCCTCTGTTCCACACTGCCTTACTTATTCATGTATTTATTTATTTTTAAAGATTTATTTACTGGGGCGCCTTGGTGGCTCAGTGGGTTAAAGCCTCTTGCCTTCAGTTCAGGTCATGATCTCAGGGTCCTGGGATCAAGCCCCACGTCCGGCTTTCTGCTCAGCAGGGAGCCTGCTTCCTCCTCTCTCTCTGCCTGCCTCTCAGCCTACCTGTGATCTCTCTCTCTGTGTCAAATAAATAAATAAAATCTTAAAAAAAATTTATTTTCTTATTTTNTGCCTACTTGTGATCTCTCTCTCTCTGTGTCAAATAAAGAAATAAAATCTTTAAAAAAATTTATTTTCTTATTTTAGAGAGAGAGAGAGCACAAGGTGGGGAAGGGCAGAAGGAGAGGGAGAGAATCTCAACTAGATTCCTTACTGAGCATGGAGCCTGACATGGGGCTCAACCCCACAACCCTGAAATCATGACTTGTGCTGAAACCAAGAGTCAGATGCTTAACCGACTGAGCCACCCAGGCACCCCTTATTTTAATAATTAATATATTCTGTTTTAGGATTTCCTAGGAAGTAGATCATCATTATACTCTAAGTTTATCCTCTCTCCTGTTTGTTTCACTTTGCTATTTTGAATGAAATTTCTTCCCTTTTTATTACATTATTGAGCTGGTACTTAAAATCATAAAAAAAGTTCCTAGTTACAGTAACTTCATTACAAAGCCATTCTAACTCAATAAACGCATATAATCTAATAAATTTAAACAGATTCTTAGGATTTCTAGACCTACAGTCACCCTTTAAAACATCACAATCCATTGGCACTAAGTGAGTACCCACTAAATGGAGTTGCCATTATTTGCATACTGAAAGCATTGGGCTGGAGAGTCAGGAAATTTGAATCCTACTTTCATATCTTCAACTGAGAAAGCCATCTGTGAAGCACCTTGTCTGGGTGAGGCACCCTGCTAGGCACTTGACATAGGCCATCTTGCCTAAGGCTTAGAATAAGCCTACAGAGTATATATATCATTAAATACCGTAAGTGAGGAAAGTAAAGTTGAGCAAGTATAGAAGGCCAAGGCTGGCCCATGCTAGGCCCAAAGAAGCAGTAAGAATGGAACACCCAAGGGCCCATCTGTCTGTGGGCCTATGGCCTGGAGTTCGTGACCTGACAGGTTTATCACTCCCTGGGGGCTGCAGTGACCAGTGAACTTCAGCCAAGTGTCTGTGAGGAAGGTGGGAGGCATGGAGAAGCTGTATCAGCTCACTTTCATCCTTATGTTGTACATACACTTTATATTTCCTGCCCCTGGGTCATGGTAGGTCTGTGTGGAAGTGTCCTGAAGGAGGTCTGTGTTCCCCTTCTCATCAGTCTTCCAACCCAGGTCAGCCCTTTGAAGTCTGGCTTAGCTCAGTGAGTTAAGTAATTTGTCCCAAATCATAGAAAGAGTAGTGGAGTAAGTGGCTTGCTTGATAGCTGGTGGTTTCTCCATTCTCCCAGTGATGTCTACACCAGTGATATGATTCAGGCTGTTCATCTCACCTGTCTGTGGTTTCCTCATCAGTCCGACCAGAGAGTCTGATAAACGGTCCAGGTTTGACAGGCTGGACAACAACTCTGTTATTAAATACACATTACATACTTCTTTTCTTCAAGACTAAATTTCTCAAAGTCGGAGACTGTACTTGCCACAATTTCGAATCACTCCTATTGATTTGCATATAACAAGTGTCCAGTGAATATTGATGCAGAATGAATGAATGATTAATCAGTCAGTCAAAGAAAATAGCCTTAGCGCTTTTCTCACGAGACATTTGCAATGCTAGGACACAAGGGGCTCCTAAGATATTTCACATTTCAGCTGTGGAGTCTTTTATAAAGACTGCATTGGTCATGAGCCTTTTCACAGGGAGATGCTTTCTTACCAAGGGTCAGCTTGTTCTCATCTGAAAAGAACAAAGAATGGAGCTTTGGGAAGCAGGAGGCCTAGGAAGGATCAAGGTGGGAGCTGTAGTAGGTAGACTTTTCTCTAATAAAGCTGTTTGGGCTCGTTCTATCTCTGTGCTGCTGAGACAGCGATAATACGAAAAAAACTGTGACTATTCGTATTTAACAAAACTAAAGCCTATTCCAAACCCAATCTTGAATAAATGGCAAATTACGGGGAGCATGCCTTAACATCTGCTGGGGCATGCACTAGGAACTACTACGTCTTAAGTCCCCATCTATAATTGAAACACACAATGTGTTCAGTGCACCCTCAGAAGATAGAATTGAATCACTTCTGCATTATTTAATATTCTCTTTTTATGCCTACCAAATCCAAAGGAAGATACACAGCCCTTGGGAGGCATAGAACCAGTGGATTTTGTAATTACTGGTCTTTTTTTTTTTAAGATTTTATTTATTTGTCTGACAGAGACACAGAGAGAGGGAGCACAAGCAGGGGGAGTGGGAGAGGGAGAAACAGGCTCCCCGCTGAGCAGGGAGCTCAATGTGGGGCTTGATCGCAGGACCCTGGGATCATGACCCAAGCTGAAGGCAGATGCCTAATGACTGAGCCACCCAGACGCCCCTGTAATTATTGGTTTTAAACTTAAAATCTCACTGAAATCACTAGTTAACATTTCTATACCTTCATGTCCGAAACCTTCTGAGCAGATATCCCAGCAGCCCTCCTGCTCCTTCCGCCACCCCCAGTCAGAGAGAGTAGGGAGGGAAGACCTGCACAGCCACTAGTTAACAAAGGTTATTTTTGGAATAAAAACAGGAATTTGCAGCACGCACAAGTGGCTGGCTTTCTCCCGAGCTTCACAATACCAGCATCATAGTGAGATAATACAATTATTGTTCTCTGAAACTAAAAGAGCTGTCTGGGGGAAATTAAACATTTTTTTGTTGAAAATTACTTAGCATGTCAAACAATTTTTAACTGAGTTTTTATTTAAAAAGGAAGCGTAGGGAGGGAAAGCCATAATGAGTCAAACTGTTTTCTAATGAGCCACAGTATTTGCAGGGAAAGAAAATATTATATAAACTAAGAAGAGCTCGCCTAACATGATTATAAAGGAGAAGGACGGGAACCACAGCAGCAGGTTCAAGCTGCCCCAGGAAAGACCAGCAGTGGTGCTTTCCTTGTCCTTTCCTTCCGTACCCTTTCTTTTCTTTCTTTCCTTCCTTCCTTCCTTTCTTTTCTTTCTTTCCTTAATTTTTTTCTTTTCTTTGCTTTTTCTTTTATTTCTTTCTAAAAGATTTTGTTTATTCATTTGAGAGAGAGAGAGAGCGTGCATGAGCAGGGGGAGGGGTGGAGGAAGAGGGAGAATCCGACTCCCTGCTGAGCTGGGAGCCCGACAACGTGGGGCTCGACCTGGGGCTTGATATGTGGCCGGATCCCAAGACTCTGGGATCATGACCTGAGAGGAAGGCAGCCGCTTCCTTACCCTTTATTATTCAAAATATCTGCATTCAATTGAAACCTGAGAAACAGGCAATAAAGTCACAAATGTCTTTCCTTTCAGGATTTCGTTGTGACTTTGTTTTGTTTACTGCTTTGTGATAGCGTTAGCTTTATTGTTCCAGAACCTCCTCTGGGTAAACATCACGTTAATTAAATTTCAGTAATAACTTATTCATAGTACAGATGTTTTTTGCATTCTCAGTGTTCTTTTAGTTTGAAAGGAAAGGCACAAGGCTGAGCTGTAGAAAATGCCCCGGCAGCCTGAGCAGAGGCGGTCCTGAAGGCTCTAGACTGTGCTTCAGGCTTTCTAGTGGTGTTTGACAGTTCTGTGCAAGGTGAGGTACGAAAGAAGACGACGAGGACTTTCTCACCTCAGTAACCTTGGTCTTAATAAATGCTCTAATAAAGTTTATTTTGACCTTGAGTTAAAATGCTCCAGCTCCCCTGGCTGATTATAGTGGAGCTGCTTCTCTGTATTTATTCAAGTTAAATTTCATGGAAGCACTTAAGTTGTAGGAGTTCAACTACATTCTCTAAAAGAGAGCCTGAACAATGTGAACCTTGATCCAAGTGCACCTTTCCAGTCACGTCTGACTCCTTGGACCCCCTCCTCTGTCGTGTGCCTCCCTGTGCGACTTCCACCCACAGGAACCTGGGCATTAGCTCTGTGGGACTGCTGGTGAGAGGAAAGTCTCATGTTTTCAACAGTGTTTAATTTTGAAAGGAAACTAGTACTGCTTGAGTGTTTCTAGCTTCTGGAATTAGATGAAGAAAGAAAACGCTTTGTTAATATTTGCCCTAAAATCTTGGAATAAGATGAAATTTTCTAGTACTTTCTTTTGGCAACCTCATAGGTGTGCTTCCCGAGGGTCTCATGGGGAGAAACTGATAGCTCTTAGGGTGGGGGTAGGCTTCGTATTTAACACTTCTCTTTCTAAGGAATATTAATCTCTGAGAAATGATAACGCAGATGTGTAGAATCTAACATATTAAGTGAATTCCATTTAGGTGAACTTGGAATGTCAGCATGTATTGATTTATAATGAACATTTAAGCTGTCCTTGATTTACGTGGTGTAGAGTATTTGATAAGGATAAAGTAAATTCCAATTTAATATAATTTCTTAATATTTAGGTAAAATGCAACATTAAGCATATTCCTAACATATTTTTAATTGTATATTTAACAATTGCTATGGGTTTTACGTTTATATATCATATATTTTTTTCTGAATCAAATAGCTTTTGGTGTGCCCTTTCTATCCTTGCAGGGGAGATTAAAGAAATTGTAATTAAAAAATGCCCCAGGTGTACTACCCTGTTTTTAATTTTTACTCCCTCTGTGGGCACCTTGAGTTTTCATTCTGAAATAAGCCAGGTCTGTGTCTTTATAAAAATAGTCCAAATCCCTAGGATGCGGTACAAGACCCTTCACCATCAAGCTGTGGGCACAATAATCTATTTAATCCATATGAGTCTCCCACCCAGAATATCTGGTATTTCAGCCAACATTCTCATTTATTAATTACAGATTGTATATATGTGTGTCTAACAGTTTTAGTATTATAAAACTTATGTTGCATATGGGGAAAATCATGACATCACCATGTCGGAGTCACTAAATCTTGAAAAGATTTGGTATCATTGGTAAAATATTAGTAGTATCTAACTCTGGATATTACTATCCCCCTGCAAGAGACATTGTTAATAAAATTTCAGCATGTTTTGTAATGACTTTGATCATAAAAGCCAAATTTTATATTTCTCTCTGTGTTCAGGTTGCTCTTTCACACAGGAAGAAAAGAGGATAATTTTTTATTCCCTTAGGCATTTTCTCAATACTCTTTTATTGATTTAAAATAAGTAATATTTATTTGGAGAAATTTGAAAGTAAACAAAGAAGAAAGAAAGAAAGGAAACTATCCAGATTTCAGGACATGATTACTATTATCACTTTGATGTATAGCTTTCAAATATTTTTCTGTCCACATATATTTTCTTATAAAACAAGATGTTGTGAAACTCGCTTTTAAAAAATTTAACACCGTATTACAAACATCTTTATAAGTAAAAATTTACCTTCTATATTCCTTTCTATGGAAATATAGTAGTTTATTTAACCAATTCCTAATTATTAGATATTTAAATTGCTTGAAATATTTTCTTGTTGTATGCAGTGAATATCCTTGAGGTAAAATCTTTAGCTACTCCTCAGTTGTTACCTTAGGATAAATTTTTAGGAGTGGAGTCATGGATTCACATTTTATTTATTTAATTAGGCAATGCGTGCAGGATGTACAAAAATTCAAAAAGAACAACAGGATATTCAGTGAAACGTAAGGCACTGTTCTTTCTCCTGGGAAGTAGCTACTTACGGTGGTTTCCATTTATTTTTCCAGAAATATTTCATGCATTTATAAGCTTGTATAAATCCTTTAGTATGCCTGTTAAGAAACTAGTAAAATGGTTTCAGTAGTCGAATTTGTTTTGTAATTTCATATGCTAAATAATCACAGACACAAAACTTTCAACACTAAGGCAACATTGAATTATCTCAGTTCTGTACTATTACTTAATTTAGATTTTACTTTTATATATCACTTACTACCATGATATTTTTATCTTCATTAAACACTTTAAAAATTTTTATATAGATAAGTTTGAACACACTCAAAAGCAGAAAGAATAATATAATGAAGCCCCAAGTACCCGAGTAGTATGCACATTTTAAGGCTTTAATAAACAATGCCGAGTTTTTCTCCATAAATGTTTTTACCGATTTATACTCCTATCTGCTCTGAGTTTTACAATAGCTACAGTTTTATGTTGTTGAATTTTAGAGCTGCTATATTCAATGTTGTATGCCTATCTTTTTTTATTTTAATGTAATGTTTTTTAACAAGAGAAACTTGGTGGTAGGAAGGGAAGATGATAGGAAAAATAAGGCCTAACTGTTGCAATAGGACAATAGATTTAATCTAGCACAGTGATGCCAGTCACCTTGGTGTAGCTTCCTGGTTCTGTGTGTTTGGAAGAATTATGGGAACACATCCAGCTCTGTGGGGAAAAGTGCTAGAACTAATTAGTAATGTCTACCAAAGGAAAGGGAGGAGGCGGGGACGATTGTTGGAATCCATGCCATGTAGTTTGCTGATTCTGCTTTAGCTAATGCGTGTAACAGCATGCTTTTGGACCATTCTTTTGTTTAATAGCTATAAAAACCAATTTGGTTTAATGGAAAGGTGATGAGATGTTGTTATTGACCTATAGAGGTCCAAAGCCTGCTTTTACATTGACAACCCTTCTTGAAAAAAGTTGCTCTTTTGAAATGGACTCAGTGGTGGTGGCACACGTGTAAAGAGGATGCTGCTGTGCCATCATTAGGGGAGCATGGGGGCAGGGGCTTGTTTGTAGAAGCAGGAAAGGCTGGGGTTTGCCTGGTCACGTGGCTCTACCTGACTCCAGGCAGGACCAGGAATCTGTTCAAGTTCCCAGTGTGGTTTGTGGTCATGGAACAGAAAAGCTAATTGACCCACAAGAAATCAAAGCCCCAATCTTATTTTTAATCTTACTTTAATTTGATTTAAACTTACCGAGCTCACCAGCCACAACTAAAGTATATTTAAAAATACCAAGTAGATCAAGTTTTTGAGAACTACCGTTTTACCAATCAATAGAACGGTAAATTTAGAAGGCCTCTTTACGATCACAGAGACAAAGCCTAAGCAAATGACATCCCACTGGCCAAATCCAGACCACTGCCTGTTTTTGTAAATCAAGTTGTATTGGAATGCAGCCAGGCCCATCTGTTTATGTCTTGTCTATGGCTGCTTTTGCATTACAAGAGCAGAGTTGAGTAGTTGTGACAGACTATATGGACCACAAAGCCTGAAACTTTTACTGTCTGGCCCTTTATAGAACATGTTTGCCAACCTCTGATTCAAACCAGCCTTTTCATTTTAGAGATGGAGAGATCGGGAATCACCTCAGTTGTGTAATTTGAGAAAACAGCTGGCCGAATTCCCCAGGTCCCCTTTGTCAGGATGCAGAGGTACAGATCCGTAAGGTTTCTGTGAGAGAAAGCATTTTCAAGTCTTCTGGAAGCCCTCCTCTTCCTCCTCAGGCTGATGTCATTTACTACTCTACCACCTTACGTGCTTACTGCAAATTGAAACTGTCCTGTGCTTCTACAACACTTCATATGGTCTTTGGTTATCCCATTCATCCTGCTGAATTCTAATCATTTGCCTTTTCCACTAGATCGTGACTTTGTTGGGTATAGAAACCATGCCATATTTGTCTTTGTTACCCAGATACCCAACACAGGTGACAGAATAAATCTCTAACAACTGTTTGTTCATTGGTTTGCATTTGACACCTCATCTTTTGTGGCTATTTTAAGATAAACTTCAACTATTATAAAGATGCATTGTGGCTTATAATTTTCCATTCCTGACAAGCGCCTCACCATCCCTAATCTCCCAGCGATAGGCGTTGTTCAGAGCCAGACACTGTAATAGGAAGGTAACAAGTCTCAAATCTTTTCACTGCACCTGCTAAGTAATGGCCCCAAGCCTCAGAACCAGTTTTGACCTGTATTCCTGGCAAGTAGAGAAGAGCCCGATGTAAATCAAGGCCAATAAAAATGGACAGAAGAGATGAAAGACTGCTAGAACAACAGGACATGGCTGATCGACTATGCAAGGGTGTTGAGAGTCCATGACTCCCCAGGTTCTGTCAAGTTTCAGAATGTGGGAGGAAGAGCACTTTGGGTAAGGGAAGAACGGGTGGAGGAGATAAGGTATAATCAAGTGGAGACACTCAGTAGGCAGAGGAGTATATGAATCTGGAGCTTTTGTATTAAATCTGGGTTTAGAGGAAATCATTCAGGGTAGATCGAGATTGAGAGAGCAGAGGATTAGGAGCAGAAGCCTAAAGATCAGAAGTAAGTAAGGATTTAACAAAGTAAGAGGAACTCTTCCTGAGAAGGATCACCTGGAGATGTGGGAGGAAGACAAAAGTGGGGTGTCCCAGAAGCCGAGGGCTGTGAGGAGGAGAAGTGTCAAGTAAGAAAACAGCAAAAACGTATGATGCTTTGGATTGAGTGATAGATACAGAGGTCTCTGATAACTTGGCTGAGAGCAGCTTTAGTGGAAGAGTAGATTTAAAAGCCAGTTTCAATGGGTTAAAGAGTTAATGAGGGGTAGGCAAGAAGCATTGAACAGATTTTACTCCAAAGACACAAAAGAAAAAAATGAGAGAAAAACAGAGAAATGAGATGGTAACTGGAAAGTGGGTATATGTTCCATTAAATGGTTAGCATTATTGATTTATTAATTGTTGTAAGGGAATCTACCAGGTGTCAGGATCATAGGGGGGAAGTATTTAAAAGTCAAGTGGAAAAGGAGACATCACCAAGAGAGAGAGGAATTTATCTCTGTGAGCCTAGGTCTCTTCATACGTAAATGGAAATAGTGTCTTCCTGAGAGAGTTGTTGGGGGGTTTAAATGAAATAACATAATCAAAAACATTTTGAAAATAGCAGAGCACTATTCTAAAGTTCATTACACTCTGTGTTATTGACTCCCGCTTATTACCTTGACTCAATGCCTGATTAGTCTCTGTCATGGTGACTTAGTATTAGAATCTAGTTATGATTAACCTTGTCACTGCAACTCTGAAATCAGGGCACAAGTCCCTTCTCCTGACAATTAAATACGTTCTGATGCTTTGGAGGCCAGATAACTTTTATGTCTGTATAAGAACACTTAACATGAGAGCTACCCTCTTAAATTTATTAAGTCTATGATATAGTTATGTTCATATTCATTAATTCATAGGTTCAGTATTGTTGATGATAGGTACAGCGTTGGACAGCAGATCTCTAGAACGCATTCATCTTGCTTAACTGAAATTTTATGGCAACTGCTTAGCAGCTCCCCATTTCCTCCTCCTTTCAGATCCTGACAATTATCATTCTACTTTTTGATTCTATGAATTTAGCTATATTTTAGATACTTTGTATAAGTGGAATGGTGCAGTATTAGTCTGTAACTGGTGTATTTCACTTAGTCTAATGTACTCAAGATTTATCCTTCTTTTTAAGACCAAATCATATTCCCTTGTATGTATATACCATATTTTCTTTACCCATTCATCCATCTTTCTTCATCCGTTTATCTGTCAACAGACATTTAGGTTATCCCCATATCTTGATGACTGTAAATAATGCTGCAATGAAGGTGGAAGGGTTAATATCTCTTTGAGATCTCCATTTCAATTCTTGAGAAGTACCCAGGAATGGGATTGCTAAGTCATATCCAGGTAGCTTATTTAATTCAGTTCATCAAAGTAAACACCATGTACAGAGTAAATCAGGGCTGCTACTGTCATGCACCTGTACAGAGTGCTGTCCGTGGACGTTCTGTGGATTCCATGTCTCAGTCAGTAGGCTGAGAGGTACACGTGATTAACCTAATAATGCCCAGGAAAGGTAAGGAAGGGCTGAGTTTGGGGAACTGAGCAAACTTCCCTTGGTTGAGATTCCCCACCTTCTTAGAACTAGATGGTGAAGACATCATATGACAGAAGTTACCTGAGCTAGAGTTTGATGAAACCCGGGTGCTCAGTTTTTTTTGTGCTGTACAAGTTGGTTCTAGGCTCTGGTATCATGAAGTAAAATGAAAAAGAGAATCAGAACCATATTCTTTAAAATGACAGTGGCTTAACTCTTGGTGAAAGCACCAGGAAGGAGAACTTGACTGTGGGACCATTTCCTAAGGAGTTAAATACAGATTGGAGTGACAGGGAACCTAGAGGATTAGAGAAAATGCTTTTTACCGAGTTCCACTTTTTTCCCATTACAAAAATTCAGTTAAATATGTCTGAACAAAAAAGAGTTATAAAAATAGTAATTGTACCCGACCCACTAATTATTTCCTTCTTTAGAATGAAGGAGTTATAACAGACGCAAGCAACAAAATTAGCAAACTTCATTACTGTTTATTTTCATTTTTTCA
This sequence comes from Ailurus styani, assembly GCA_002007465.1. NCBI lineage: Eukaryota > Metazoa > Chordata > Mammalia > Carnivora > Ailuridae > Ailurus > Ailurus styani. The sequence goes on from LNAC01000257.1 coordinate 473,483, forward strand.
TTTATACATTTACTTATTTATATCCTATCTCCTTCCATAAAGGAGCTGAAGTGACTGTTGCTATTCATTTTATGTGGCTTTATTCATAATTCATTACGCAGGAGACCCCAGTTCCCTTGGAAATGAAATTTATGTTAATTTGAGTATTTTTGCCTCCAAATTTGACTTATATAGTAAATCCAAATCTCTTAGGAAAGAACAATTTAGAAGAGTGTCCAAGTTCTCCAAATCCTTCACAAATTCCTTTGGAATAAAACTGTATTCTAAACTGTATCCCAAGATGAGTTACACTCCTATGTCTGTTGGGGGTGAGGATCCAGGGGCTTTAAATAAAACAACCCCAACAATAAGTGACTAGTAAATCCTACTATCAGGGATGATGGGAACCTAAAAATCAGTGTTCCCCCTGGAAATTTCAGTGTTTTGAATTTAACAATTCCTAAACTGGTTTGCAGTCCTCCTTTGTGTCCTCTGCCTATTCCAGCCTTTACTTTGCTCCTTGGGTGGCAGATCACCCTGTTTGTGGTTAATTTTCAAGATCCTGGAAAATCTGAACTGGAGCATGATTCTCCCTAATTCGGCCTTAGTTCCGATCTTGTGTGTTCAGCACCCCCACCTCCACCCTATATACTCCAATGAATGTTTAAGAAAAAGCACTTCCTTATTAACAGAACAAAAACATTTGACCTGTTTTGAAGTGATTAACCAACAATACTAAATTGTTCACTCACACCACACATACCACTGGAAACAAACTTCAGCAGGTAAAAACACCAGATTGGTGACAATTTTTTCTCATGGCAATCACTTAGAAGCTGGTTTGGTTTTGCTTTTGATATGAAGGTGGAGCACCATTTTGAGACTTCAAATCAAATGATGATGATTCTCTGTATGGGTATATGCACATCGAGTTTTGTGTATACTTGTATTTGTATATGCACAGGAATGGGGTCAAAGACTATACCTCAGAGGGTGGCAACATCTAAGAGTGGGGCTGGGAGGTGTGAAGGGGAGCTCTCCCTTTCTGCTTCCTATACTTGTATCCTGTAAGACTGAGATTGTTTCCACGAGCAGGTATTATTGTTTTTTGTTTTGTTTTGCTTTGCTTTTTAAAATTTAAATTCAGTTAATTAACATATAAGGTATTATTTATTTCAGGGGTATGCAGGTCTGTGATTCATAAGTCTTACACAACACCCAGTCCTCCCCACAACATATCTCCTCCCCAGTGCCCATCACCCAGGCATCCCATCCCCCACTCCCTCCCCTCCAGCAACCGTCAGTTTGTTTCCTAAGAATAAGAGTCTCTTATGGTTTGTTTCCCTCTCTGGTTTCGTCTTGTTTCATTTTTCCTCTCTTCCCCTATGATCCTCTACCTTGTTTCTTAAATTCCACATATCAGTGAGATCATATGATAATCATCTTCCTCTGATTGCTTTATTTCACTTAGCATAATACCTTCTAGTTCCATCCATGTCACAGCAAATGGCAATATTTCATTTTTTGATGGTGCATAATATTCCAGTGTGTGTGAGTGTGTGTGTGTGTGTGTGTGTGTGTGTGTGTGTGTGTGTGTGTATGCCACATCTTCTTTATCTATTCATCTGTCGATGGACATCTGGGCTCTTTCCATAGTTTGGCTATTGAGGACATTGCTGTTATAAACATTGGGTTGCAGGTATCCCTTCAGATCACTACATTTATATCTTTGGGGTAAATACCCTGTAGTGTAATTGCTGGGTTGTAGGGTAGCTCTGTTTTCAACTTTCTGAGGAAACTCTGTACTGTTTTCCAGAGTGGCTGCACCAGCTTGCATTCCCACCAACAGTGTAAGAGGGTTCCCCTTTCTCCGCATCCTCGTCAACATCTGTCATTTCCTGACTTGTTAATTTTAGCCATTCTGACTGGTGTGAGGTGGTATCTCATTGTGGCTTTGATTTCTATTTCCCTGAAGCCAAGTGAGGTGGAGCATTTTTTCATTTGCCTGTTGGCCATTTGTATATCATCTTTGAATAAATGTCTATTTATGTCTTCTGCACATTTCTTGACTGGGTTTTTCTTTGGCTGTGGAGTTTGATACATTCTTTACAGATTTTGGATACTAGCCCTTTATCTGATATGTCACTTGCAAATATCTTCTCCAATTCTGTCAGTTGTCTTTTGGTTTTGTCGACTGTTTCCTTTGCTGTGAAGAAAACTTTTATCTTGATCAAGTCCCAATAGTTAATTTTTGCCTTTGTTTCTCTTGCCTTTTGAGACGAGATGTGTCTAGCAAGCAGTTACTGCAGCCGAGGTCAAAGAGGTTGCTGCCTGTGTTTCCTGTAGGGTCGTGATGGATTCCTGTCTCACGTGTAGGTCTTTCATTCATTTTGAGTCTATTTTTGTGTATGGTGTAAGGAAATGGTCCAGTTTCATTCTTCTGAATATTATGGCTGTCTGATTTTCCCAGCATCGTTTGTTGAAGAGACTGTCTTTTTTCCATCAGATATTCTTTCCTGCTTGGTCAAAGATTAGTTGACCATAGAGTTGAGAGTCCATTTCTGAGTTCTCTGTTGTGTTCCATTGATCTGTGTCTGTGCCAGTATGATACTGTCTTGATGATTACAGCTTTGTAATAGAGTTTGAAGTCCGGAATTTTGATGCCACCAGTTTTGGCTTTCCTTTTTAACATTCCTTTGGCCATTTGGGGTCTTTTCTGGTTCCATACAAATTTTAGGATTATTTGTTCCAGTTCTGTGAAAAAAGTTGATGGTATTTTGATAGGGATTGCATTGAATATGTAGATTGCTCTGGATAGCATAGACATTTTAAGAATTTTTGTTCTTCCAATCCAAGAGCATGGAACGTTTTTCCATTTCTTTGTGTCTTCCTCAATTTCTTTCATGAGTGTTCTATAGTTCTCTGAGTACAGATCCTTTGCCTCTTTGGTTAGTTTAATTCCTAGGTATCCTGTGGTTTTTGGTGCCATTGTAGATGGGATCAGCTCCTTAATTTCTTTCTGTCTTGTTTTTGGTGTATAGAGAGGCAACTGATTTCTGTGCGTTGATTTTTATATCCTGCCACTTTGCTGGATTCCTGTATCAGTTGTAGCAATTTTGGGATGGAGTCTTTTGGGTTTTCCACCTAGAGCGTCATGTTATTTGCAAAAAGTGAGAGTTTGATTTTTTCTTTGCCTTTTCTTTCTTTCTTTCCGTTGTCTGATTGCTAAGTCTAGGACTTCCAGTTCTATGTTGAACAACAGTGGTGAGAGTGGACATCCCTGCCATATTCCTGACCTTAGGGGGAAAGGTCTAAGTTTTTCCGTATTGTGAATTATATTTGCTGTGGTTTTTTCATAGATGGCATTTATGATATGGAGATATGTACCCTTTATCCTTACACTGTGAAGAGTTTTAAAAATATGGAATGCTTCATGAATTTATGTGTCATCCTTGCTCAGGGGCCATGCTAATCTTCTCTGTACCATTCCAATTTTAGTATATGTGCTGCCAAAGCAAGCACAGGTATTACTGTTTTAATTAATAGCTTAGGAATAAACATATGATTATTTCTAACAAGCATTCGCATACTTAAGACAATAGCACTGTGAGACAATAGCACCACCACTGATTTGAAATCTTTTTATATTTCTCACAGTGGTATTTTCAGTTCAGTGGTGTTTTATTTTAGGTTTGTTTGTGTTTGTTTGTTTTTAATTTAATTTTTTTTTTATTCTTTGCCTCAGGGGTACAGGTCTGTGAATCATCAGGCTTACATCTTTCACAGCATTCACCAAAGCACAAACCCTCCCCAATGTCCATAACCCATCCACCCTATCCCTACCCTCCCACCCTTTATTTTAGGTTTTGTACTAATGAATGAAAATACATTTAAAAAAATTATCCAAGTAATTCTTATACCTAAACCCTCTGTTAACTTTGTATATCTTTGTTTAGGATTCTACAACTTCGTCCTATTTCTGCTACTAAGATTGTAATCTTTTAATATTGTTACTTATGATCTTGTGTACAAATCACTCATTCAACAGGCTTATTGAACATCTTCTCCTTGTCAGCTCTTGGGCTGGGCACTGAGGATAGAGGTGGACAGACATGAACCTCTTTCAGTTACACAAGCTAACCTTTATTGCATGATTTCCATGCTGTAAGCATGGTGTTTAGTGCTTTATATGTATTATGTCCTTTCATCTTTATGTCACCTCTATACAGTAGAAATATCATTAACCCCATTCTGCAGATGAAGACACTTAGGGACAGATAGTTAACTGCACAGCTAGGAACTAAGGTAGCAGTCATTTGAATCCCAGAGGACTGAATCAGGCTCTGACTCAACAGCCCATTCTTTTAAGCTACCACTTTACAGTGCCTTCCAGATCACAAAGTCAGTGTAATCTAGTAGGAGTCATTTTACAAGTAATATTTATTTATTTTTTATTTTTTATTTTTAAAGATTTTATTTATTTATTTCACAGAGGGAGAGAGATCACAAGGAGGCAGAGAGGCAGGCAGAGAGAGAGGAGGAAGCAGGCTCCCTGCTGAGCAGAGAGCCCTATGCGGGCCTCGATCCCAGGACCCTGAGATCACGACCTAAGCCGAAAGCAGAGGCTTTAACCCACTGAGCCACCCAGGCGCCCAATATTTATTTTTGAAATTGGAGCAACTTGAGTTTCCAAAAATAGGATGTTAGTACAAAAGGGTCCACCCATAAAATGCAAGATTTGAGGGACGTTTAAAAAGATGATGTAGAGATTGACCCGTTGACATAAAAGCAAATTCTCTTCATATTATTAAGTGGAAACGATTACAGCAGTACTTAGAGTATGATTAAACTATGTGAAAAAGTATTGATGTGAAAAGTAGGCTTCTAGGGGGCACCTGGCTGGCTCAGTTGGTGGAGCATGTGACTCTTGATCTTGGAGTCATGAGTTTGAGCCCCATGTAAGGCGTAAAGATTACTTAAAAAAATAAACACTTTCAAAAGTAGGCTACTAAGCATTTCAGGTGAGAACATTGGGGAGCACATCACTGATCACTGCAGTGTCCCCTGCTGAGCTGGATAAGGTTTCTCTGGGTCTGCTCAACACAGAGACCCAGGCAGCCCCCACCAGTCAATTCCAGGTGGCCCTGGAGGTGAATCCTCTTTGTCTTTTGAGTATTTGCTCTTTGATTCCATGGCCAGAATCCACTCACCATGTATTTTTCCTTGATTTCTCTCAGTATCTCTTTTCTTATTCTCTTGTCGAAGCTCTTTGTCTATCCTCTTTATGCTCCTCTCATGTCTCCACTTGTACACTGGACCCTGGTTTTCTCCTGCAGTTACCCCTTTCTTCCATATCATCACCTCTTGCTTTTCTGGTAGTTCATTTCCATAAGCAAGTATGTTCTATTATCTACAGTCATGTTTTTAAAGGTTTTCTCTAGATCCCATATTCCTCTAAACCAAAATATGTCTAGACTAGAGAAAGCAATCTAATGTAATTCCATTTTAGCATGGTTCCTTAGTTGGAAAATTCTTGCACAAATGGATGATATATTGGACAAATACAGTGCCTGGCATAAATCAATACAGGGTATTATGTTTTATAAGTTGATCTATGAATTTGGTTAGCATTTATTTGTGCCTCTAAACCTGATCATTTCAGAGAAAGCTTTTAGGATCAATTTCCTAGACCACTGAAGGCTGTGGGCATCTCCACCAAGGTATTTGATGTCTCATAGGATTCTAGAGGAAGCTGCTAGCTAATTTCGTTCTTTCTTTGATCCAAGTTTCACTGTAGCAGGAAGGAGTGTCTAATTAGAAGAGGCTCCCAAACATTAGTCCTCTTCTGGTTGATTGCCAGACCCAGTGTCAGGGAGGCCAGTTTCTTCCACAGTAGGACCTGTATTCTGACTTCAGCTTTGTGATTGTAACTTCTGAAACCTCAGACTTTTAATTCTCTTTGAATGCAAGCATATCACGCTGGTGAGTTTGGGTTCATATGCCTAGTTTGAGCAGCTTCATCTAAAAGTCATGTGGAAAACTAAATATGACAGCCATCTATTCTCTAAGAAGCTTTCGATTCAGAAGAGGGAGACATAATTAATTAAATTGCATTTTTATCCTGGTGACTAGACATTCTTTGATCATTTTATTAATGGTGTCAGAGACACGGAGCACATCTTAGAATGCAATAGTAAAATGATGAAGAATTTTACTTTAGGGAGGGATCATTACCTGTCTCTCAGCATCTTCCATTAAATGTTCTCCACCCTTCCCCCTCTCAGCCTGTAATCTGTTCTTCTTTGCCCTTTTCACCTCACTAGATAAACCAATAAAAGGACATCATCAATATATTCAAGTTGCCTAAGATTCATCAAGCTATTCATAAGATTTCTTTATGAAAAATACAACTGTTTAAAGACATTTAGCAAGCACACACTCTTTTAAGTTTTTGTTATTAAGGTGACAACAATACACACAATTTTAGTTTTTAAAAATTTAGGCCAAAGTGTTCTTTGGGATTTAGCAGAGTGTTTTTTTACTGCCTGCAAAAGAATCATTAATGTTAGGATACATATTTTTCTCCTTCACCTTCTGTTTTGTTCTTTATTTTTGTAAAAGGAGGGAATAAACTGGCATATATTTTTATGAATACAAAAAGGAAAACCTTTTGAGGGGAAATGGTGACTTTCTGAATCTCTTATAACAGATTGAAATTTATGAGCATTGAATACATTAATGCTGAAAAATACTCAGAATATAATATCCAAGTACCACTCTTGGGTGGCCATTTATGAACTGAGATACTTCAGTGATGTTCTTACATCCTATCATGAGCCTCCCTATGAATTAAGTCATGTGGATTTAAAGAATAAATACCCTTCTAGGGGAAAATGAGAATCTAAAAAGTTTTTTTTTTTTAACCCTAGGAGGTTCAAAAGATAAGCCATTTCCCTAATTATGAAACATCCCAATAAATAAAAGTTTCACTATTTCGAAAGCACCCATCTTTAGGGTTAACAACAGGTAGTGCAACATGCTCTGACACAGGTGATGCCCTTAAAAGACAGTCTTCTTTCCATTGACGTGTTTCACATTTTCCACCTGTCAAATTTCTTGTTTTTCCAGTGGCTCTTGGGTTATTGCCTGCTTCTCCATTCTTCTTCAAACTATTCTTTAGATTGGATTCTGCACAAATTATTTTCGGTGACTGTCAGGGAGATGCTTCATGAATTGTCTTCAAAGCCTGCATGCACACTTCTCCAGAAGGCTTCCACTCGACTGGTGCTGGCCTGGCCTGGGAGAGCCCATGCTCCTCCATAGCATCCCGCAGAAAGTGCTGCGTGGATCTCTCATCCAGCACCATGCTCAAGGGCTCTGCCCTGCCCAGCCCCACTCTGTTCAGGTGAGCCCCCCAGCTCCAAGCTGCCCTTGCCGCAGGGCCAGGGCTGAGTGAGAATGCTTAGTCCCCAAGTTGAAGGCCATCAACAGATAGGCAGCCAACTACAGAGACCACTGCCCTAAAGATACGCATCTTTAGGACCTCAGTTTTCCATTAAAGCAAGGCAGGCAACGATCTATCTAGTAAAGTCGATGGTAAAGCAAAACTCCATAAATAAATCTCTATCCTCCTTTCTAATATTTTCCTTTATAAAATCAAAGAAACAGTATCAGCAAGGAAAAAAAAAAAACCTCAAGGTTTTATGTGTTTATACCTTACTTGGTTCCCACGTGACTTAAAGTGATATTTCAGAAAATATAAAACTATAACGAGAGCGTGTACATTTAAAAGTGAAAAAGGACAAAAAACAAGGGTGGGGACATAAAATAGGGCCAAGAACGAGGCTTAAAAAAATGTATAAAATAATGACCTCTGCTCTGGGTGGGTCACAGTTTGGCTCTAAACTATCTCCGTAGCCCTCTATCAGCTAATGGCATCACCCCAAACACTCAGTTGGCTTGTGAGAATTTTTTTGGTGGGGGGAGGTGGAGAGGTCAGGGTGAGGGGGTGAAAACACAGGGGAGTCTGGCCAACTCGCTTTTCATTTGGCTTCACGTAGGAGTAGATTTTAACATATCTGGACTAGGAAACACCCCAGACTGTGTGTTATTAAAACAATCCTCCTCAAATACTGTTCTTCTGAGACAAAGCGCTCATAAATATTGGAAGGCATTGAATTCAGAATCGAGGCAGGCTTGCTTGCCAAGAACAGAACCTTAAAGATGTATAAAGCTCCTTTGTGTCTCTCCTCTCCCTCAGTGTCAGCTCAAAAGATTGATCTATTCTTGTCTGCCTTGCTTCACTTCCCCCTCACTCCTAAAGCCATTTTAATCTGGCTTCCACCCCCACCACGTCACTGAGGCTGATCCTGCGAAGGTCCCCAAAGCATTTCGTAGTTGGATTTTATTTAGGTCTCAGCAGCATCTGGAAGTTGACTTCTCTCTCCTTCTTAAAATATTCTGTGGCCTGGGTTTTCTTTAATGCCACACTTTGTGGATATCTCCCTGTTCACTGGTTATTCCTTCCACCTGTCCTCTGCTTGTCCACCTGATTCTTCAATGTTGGTGTTCCTTGGAGTTCCGATCTAGTGCTGAGAAGAACTCCAGATCTGAGAGGCCACAGCAGTGTTGCTGTTATACAGATTAGAAATAAATAAATAAATAAATAAATAAATAAATAAATAAATAAATAAATAGAAAAATACTTCTCATCTCTGTATCCCTTAGTGTAGAAGTTCATCCAGTTCTTGTTCACTGAATAGTAACATTGGTGGACATGGTATGTTGCCTTGCTCGATCACGGTTCCATACTCCTTCTGGTGCCTTTCCATGACCAGAGAAGAGAGCTAGGAACCAGGTTTCCCTCCCTCCCTTGCAACTAGAGCTTCAAAGGTGATAGAGGTTTCATCCATCAGAGGATGTGACATTCGAATTCGAAACTGATCTAGGTGGAAAGAGAAGCGGCAGACGTACCCGAGTCATGCGTTTAGCTGGTGTGAGGATCTAGCAGATATCTCCGGGGCAATCCTGGTGGGACTTCCTGATGCCTGGAGGGCAGTGATGGTAGTATGGTCATTAATGCAGTGATTTCGGTGCTAGCCTTCTCATTCCCAGCAGTTTCTCCCATGGGCTTGTCACACAAAAAACTGTCCAAGGCTTAGCAATGGAGATTAGGGGGTATCTTTCAGGGAAGTGCTGGGTATTGTCTATGGGTAGCTTTCAGGAATTTTCTGATTCTATACATATGTGCACCTTTGACTTTGTACTAACGAGGCTATTTTACAACTCTAAGGTAGAAATTTACTTGTAGCCAACTAAAGAAATGAAAATAATTCTTGTTCATGCAAAGCAAATTACTTTTTTTCTGGTAGATAGAGAATTGACTTTTGTCCCTAAGAAAAAGTAATCCCAAACATTTTGTTTAATTGTTCTAAAACTACACTAATATGGGCCCCTAGTCACATGTGGTTATTGAGCATTTGCAATGTGGCAAGTTTGAATTGAGATATGTTGTAAGTATAAAATACATGGCAGAATTCAAAGCCTCAATATAAAAGTATGTAAAATAGTTTGCTTTATTCATTGTCTGTATGGATCAGATATTGAAATAGTCATTTGGATATATTGAACTAAAAAAATGTCAAAATGAATTTCACCTATTTTTACTTTAATACGGCTCCTCGAAGATGCTCATATTACTGCTGTTGGACAGTCCTGCCCTATAGAATTTCAACCAGGTTCTCCTCTCTTAGCGAGATGAGTTCAGCATCCATGATAAGTCTACACATAGATCCATCTCTCAATTCTCTTTTGAACCAGATAGAACCTGGAAGATGTTCTGTCATTGATGAATGCATTGAATAGAAATATCTGACACAAGTCCTTTTATATTTGCAGGAGAATCTCAGTTTTAACATTTTACTCTTTAGCAACCAATTACACAGAGTTGCTCCAACAGGTCTGATCTAAATATGTTCTTCCAGCCCTCCTAGTGATTTTGTAAGGACCAGATTCCCTTCTAAAAGAGCGAAGGTGGTTTTCATCACCTGCTACAGTGCCCTGAGACAATAGCTAAAAATGGTGTGTTTACTAGGTTCTGCATACTGTCTGAAACACTTGGCAGATTACCTCATTTCATCTTCAGTAACGACTTGGAGGCAGGCAATGTACTCTCCATTTTACAAACAGGGGCACTGAGAGTTGAAGAAACTTGCCCCGAATGACCAGCGGGGACGTGGTAGGTGATTCGTACTCCAGCAGAAGTGATCCCCAAGTCCGCCGCCATTACTACTGTGCCACTCTCTCTTTCCCCTCCATAAAACCGAAAGGAGAGGGTATCTGTCACTTGGCTGACCCCAAAACAGTGGTATGACAGAGAAGCCAGAGGCTTCGGTCATCCCCTCACTTCTGCCTCTTCTGCTCCCAGGCCCTTTGATCTGGTGTCTGGTTTTCAGAATCCTGGGCAGCTCTTCCAGACTCTTCCAGCTGAGGAGGTGGAATGACAGGTCCTTTCCCCCTGCAGTGGGGCAGTAACTCCAATGGGTTTTCCTAGTGGAATTACACTAGAACTATGTGACTCTAACCATCACAGAGCTTGCTTAAGAGGCTCTCCACCATCCTTGGCAAAAATGGAGAACATTTATACTGTAATAACTGCTATTAAGGGCTTACTGTGCGTCGGATGTTGCACCAGGCAATTTCTATACATTCTCTTTCATTCAATCAGTAACTCAGTGAGGTGGGGGTTATCTCCATTTTATTATTTTTTAATAAAGATTTTATTGATTTATTTGACAGAGATTACAAGTAGGCAGAGAGGCAGGCAGAGAGAGGAGGAAGCAGGCTCCCTGCTGAGCAGAGAGCCTGATGTGGGGCTCAATCCCAGAACCCTGGGATCATGATCTGAGCTGAAGGCAGAGGCTTTAACCCACTGAGCCACCCAGGCACCCCGGTTATCTCCATTTTAGAGAGGAGTGATCTGGGTTCAGGTTAATTATAGAAGTACGGGGATTCCCTTGAAAAATCACTGAGCTCTTCTCTGCTCATGGGCTACAATGACAGAAATTTTAGATGTTACAGTTTAGGGGTTTACAGTTACAGCGGTTTAGGGGTACCAACCTTCTACACAGTTGGAAATCCACGTATAACTTCGGATTCCCCAGAAACTTAACTGCTAATCCCCACTATTGATCAGAAGGAAGACTTACTGATTACAGGAAGAACTGACTAACACATATTTTGTATGTTAGACTATATACTATATATTTTTTAAGATTTTGAGAAAGAGCTGGGCTGGGGGAGGGGCAGAGGGAGAGGGAGGAGCAGACTCCCCTGCTGAGCAGGGAACCCCATGCAGGCTCAATTCCAGGACCCCAAGATCATGACCTAAGCCAAAGGCAATCGCTTAACTGAGTCACCCAGGTGCCCCTGATTATATACTATATTCTTAAAATAAGCTAGGAACTTTATTAAAATAGAATATATTTACAGTACTGTGCTATACAAAACTCTCATACAAGTAGACTTGTGCAGTTTAAATTCATGTTGTTCAAGGGTCAACTATATAGTAAAATACCATTAAAAAGCTTGTATCGGTAATGAAGAAGTCCATGGTATTATTTGTCCACATGTAACTGAGTAAGAAACATGCTAAAGAAAGGGGAATAGCAAAAATATTATGTACTCTCCTTCCATTATTAATGCTATTTTAAAAGCTTGAAATGGGCAGGCAACTCAATATTTTCCAGCATGCGCCACATTTGCTTTTAACTCATTAGCTGTCTCTCTTACTGTCTGCTTTCTTGCTATGGTCTACATTTTACACCAGTGCTACAGAGATATCCGGAAGGGTTATTCTGCCCCACTTCAGACCCAGGAAATAGAACTGGTATGAATTATTAATAGTGTTGGCTTTCTAGTGCTTTAATTCCACCTCTTTGTTTCAAGAAGGATATTAGTTAAATGGAATTTTCCTTATCACGCCAGGAGCTTACTACATTTTGTAGCAAACACTAAATGACTTGAGTAATAGAAGAGACAGTCCTATGTTGATTTCCACTTAAACTTACAGTGGATTCTCCATACATTCCACTCCTTATTTCCTGGTCAGTGGTAGGTTACTAGGGCAGTTTTTACACTGGGCTCTTCAAAGCCCTTGGGTTTCCCCAGAGGTGCTCCAGGTAGACCTGGGAAATGGAGGTCTGAGGGGGAGGTTCTGCACCTCACCCCAACAATTCCCTTGCTTCAGAGAAGCACTTAACTTCTATAAACATCAACCTTTTGTGCAAGATTATGTTGGAAGAAAGGACTCTTCTTTTTAAAAAGCTTAAAAATCCTGACTACGACTATGACAGTAGGTGTTTGTACATCTTTGGAATACTAAGAACAATGTCTAAAGATTTTTGTACTTCTGAGAATATACAACCAACTGTGCCCTGAACTTCAATGGCGGCAGGTCATGTGACTGGGTTTGCAGGACGGAGTTGGCCCTCTAGGGGTGTTCTAATAGTCACTCTGCACTCTGGGTGAAGTCAGTTACCATGCTTTCTTATATAGTGAGTAAACTTAAAATCACAAGAATTCAGGGGCTGGCAAAAATAGGTGAACAGATTCCACAAATAAATGTGGTTCACATGCTTATATGCAGGTTATCAGGTCAGACCCACAGACCTCCAGCTTCCTCTAAGAGGACGAACATAGTCATTACTCGTGTTGTTTCATAGGGACTGCCATGAATTTCCATCATTTTTCTGTAATAAGAGGAACTCTTTGTGTACCTTTCAAAGTGTGTACAAAATGGGAGCGTTTTGTTTCATGTGAGATAAAATCGAAGAGTTAAAAGGTTGTGCCCGGGGCTCCCTTCTGTGTGTGGACTGTAGAGCATCCGAGAAATGCCCCCTTTTCTCATACATGGAAGCTATAGACTGGAAGAAGGCAGGCAGATGACAAAGATGGATTCACTCAGTACGTATTGTATTTATCAAGTGCCCACTGTCATCAGGCATGATGAGAGAGGTTGGGGAGGCAATAGTGAGTCAGACTCCTACTCTGCCTTCTTAGAATTTGCATTCTAATGTGGAAGAGGCACGTAATGAACACATCAAGAATTACATAGACACAGCAATTACAGAATGTGATCATTCCCATGATGCACACCATAGTTGGGGGCAGGGTCCTTTTTAGATAGAGAAAGTCAGCAAAGGGTCTCTAGGAGGGTACAAACCTGAGTGCATTTTAGAAGGCCACATCTGGCCCCTTTGTTGGCTACTGAGGCCATAAATGTGTGGCATTGACTATATTTGATAGCTAAATATGTGCCATCTGCGCCGAACAATCAGAGTGCCCTGGAAACCCTGAGGGGACCCATAGCTGGTGCCTGCCTGAGCAGGAACAGAAAAACACAACACAGTTAATTTATTAAATGAATAGATTTTTCCTTGGTCATCTAACACTTATCAGCACTGTGTTTTATTCATTTTCTTTTGCACAAAGATGGCCTGAAGAATATTTAACATACATGCAAGATCCTTGTCTTTTGCCATTCCACACAAAAATTATTCTTATAACTATGTATAATTCTCATCAAACATGTAAGAGATGCATCCATAATGAAATTTCCTCTTCTATTATTACTTTATTGTTAAGGACAACATGATTTAGGTAAAAGAAACTTTATAAAAGTTTCATTTGCAGAAACTCTACATACAGCATTTAAAATAGAGTGAAGGGAGAACACGATTATCAAGTAACATGTCTCCTGTTAATAGAATTTTCCACTTAACGTCTTATCCTTCCATTTTTACTAGTTAAACCTTATTTTTTTAAAGCCTGTCAGTGACTCATATTTCTTAAATAAAAATACCTGAAAGATATACACGCACAAAGCACATTGAGATTTACAGCTGAAATATTAGACTTCAGTGTCACTCAAGCAAATGTAATTCACTCACCCATCCAACCATCCATTCAGTATTTGTTGAGTCTTCTAACCTAATAGGTAAAATATGCTGGAGCCAGAGCCCTATATGCTGGCCCCTTCCCTGGGTGAACACTGTTCATGATTTTTTCTTTGCAGACTAAGGCAATTCTCTCAAAGGTATGGAAATAGTGGGAATGTGGCTTGATAGCCTACATTAAAGAGTAATCTGAAATTATCCAACCAAAGGTGATGAAAATGGATTAACAGAACAAAATCTGGAGATCTACATAGGGTGGTTTATCTAGGAACCCCCCCAAAAAAGAAAACTATTCTACTAAGGAACTTCAGTAAGGCATCTGATTACAATGAAGACAGACACGACTAGTTTCCCTATGTACTAGTTTAAAAACATGACAATTAAAAAGCATCTTGTTCAAAATAGTAAGAAAAAGGGCGCCTGGGTGGCTCAGTGGGTTAAAGCCTCTGCCTTCAGCTCAGGTCATGATCTCAGGGTCCTGGGATCGAGGCCCACATTGGGCTCTCTGCTCAGCAGGGAGCCTGCTTCCCTCTCTCTGCCTGCCTCTCAGCCTCCTTCTGATCTCTCTCTCTGTGTCAAATAAATAAATAAAAATCTTAAAAAATAAAAAAAAATAAAAAACAAAATAGCAAGAAAAATTGAACATATTTAAGTATTATCAGGAAATAGGACCTGCATCAAGTAAACTACAAAATTTTAATGAGGAACATAAAGACTTGAACAAAAGCAGGGAAAATTGTTACTCGTGATGACAAGATTAAATATCAGAATGCCAGTTCTTTCTGAATTATTTTAATATTTAAAAGGGAATTTGAAGGGATTAGACAAAATTGTGTTAAATTCTAGTAGACCTATAGATAAACAAAGACAAATAGAATTATTAGGTTAGGGGGTGGGGAAATGTAGGATCTGGATTGCAGAGCATTAATATATATTCTAAGGCTATAAGAATTAAGATAGTTTGATGCTGGTTCAGGGATTAACCAAGGTATCAATGGATTTAAATAGAATGTCTAGGAAAATATTCAGGCATATACACAGATTTAGTCTATGGTTATAGTTGGTCTGGGGAAAATGTCTAAGCATTCAAAATTAAGACCTCTTTTTCATATCATGCAATCACATAATTCCAGATGGATTAAAGATTTAAATATAAAGGATAAAGCCATACTTTTAGTTCAAGATGTTACATTTGGAACATATGCATTTATTTCTGCTCCCACCTAAACCCCACTTAAATATGAGTAAAATTGATTTTTGAAAAAGTTTTAAACGCCCACAGGAACAAAGAATGGGAGAGAAAGCTACAAAACTTTGAAAAACAAGGCATCAAAACTTTGGAAATTAGAAAAGAGACTAACTAGTGGTGACGCTGACCTGAATGGTAAAGGTCCAGTGGGGGAAGCAGAGAAATGGCCCTTTCAACACAGTGGAAACCCCCCAAGGCTCAGGTCACTGGACAGGGGCAGAAAGGTGGGGTCAAATATACAAGGATTTAAAATTTGCTAATAAGCTATTCTCTCCCACCCCTACACTGTGGAGTAGCTTCTCTGCCCCCCTACTTGGAAGCCAGGGTTTTATGCTCTAGAGAGGGTGTTGTAGGAATCGCTGAACACAGGTATTCAGTAAAGGTTACACAGGGAATATTGAGACCTTATCCTTCTTCCCAAAACACATACAGCCAAATTGATAGACTCTAGGTAGGACATTAGACATGCCTAGAAGAGATACAAAGATACCAAAATTGTAGGCTTCCCCATGAAATGGTTTATTCACCTCCCTCTGCCTCTAGCTTAAGAGAAATCCATTCCAGATTGGGGACTGGGGAGTACTGCCTTCCATTATTCACTCTAGGGAACATCTGATTGAATTATTAACTCTGCCCCTAAGATGAGATGTCCCTGTGGAGGAGCCTTTGTCCCAAGCCCTGATCCTTGGCCCCACTGGTCCCACTATGCTTGTAGGACAGCTGTCTAAGGAAGCGCAGTGCAGGCAGGTGTGTATACTACTCCTGGACATCTGGTTACCCTTAAGGGCTCTTCCTGCTCTTCAGCCAGAACTTCCATAGCAATTATTAATACCGTTTCACTCCAATTCCTCAACCCTACCTTACCTCCCTTATTTATTTATTTATTTATTTATTTATTTATTTGACAGAGAGAGATTACAAGTAGGCAGAGGGGCAGGCAGAGAGAGAGGAGGAAGCAGGCTCCCCGCTGAGCAGGGAGCCCCACGCGGCCTCGATCCCAGGACCCTGAGATCATGACCTGAGCTGAAGGCAGAGGCTTTAACCCACTGAGCCACCCAGGCGCCCTTCCTCCCTTAATTCTTAATAAATTACTTTATCTCTTACTTTACTAAGAAAATGGAGGTTATATTATGCCAATATCTCTTCAAATCCAACCTGCTCTCAGTTTGACTCCTTCTCTTATGTACAGAGAAGATGTGGCCACTTTTCTAAGCCTAATGAGTCCACTTAATGATCCTGTTTCCTCCAACCTGCCCTGGAGCCTTGTCCCACCAATTACCACTTCTTTGTCTTGCATCTTCAATTCCTTCCCTCTGCCCATTTGTGAGAATATGTGCTGTAGTGTTGAGATGTGCCACTCTGGCTCCCTTTCAGGACTGAAGGATTTATTGTCCAGATACTGGGAGTGCTAATGGAAGGTGGCCCTCAGCCATCAGCCCACTTCAGGAGTTGCTTCAGTAGAATGAAGTCACCACATTAACTGTCACACCTCCTTCTCTGGGCAGCTCTTCTCTAATGATTGGCTCATGGGGGGGGGCGGGGAATGTGGGATATAAGGACCCCGCCCTCTCACAGTAAATTGGGACAACACTGAAGGGTCTTCCCTTCTTCAGAGTTCCTCGTGTGTTAGCTGAGGCCTTCAGTGAAACTGCATCTCACCCAGCTTCTCCCTCAGTCCAATCCTGTCTACTTTCCTTGCCTCCCACAGTTCTTGAACCTGAGAGCATCCCTACAAACTAGTCACCATCTCAGAGTCTGTATCCCAGGTTCCCCTCTCCATGACAGCAAGTCTGTAAGTCATGGACATTTAAAAATTTGATAGGTGGTACCAAGTTTCCCTTTTAAAAGGCTGTACAAATTTGCATTCCCATCAACAATCCCAGAAAAGTGCCTCTTTTCCCACACTGTGACTGTCACTATTTGATATTATCAAATGTTCAAATATTTGCCATTCCCTAAGTAACAGATGGTGTCTCATTCTTGCTTGATTTGTATTTTTAAAATTATGAGTAAGAGAGAGTATTTGCACATATTTATTGGCCCTTTATATTTCTTTCCCTTTCATCTGTTTAGGTTCTTTGACCATTTTCTTACTAGATGGCTATCTTTTTATATTGATTTTTTTATATACAAAGATTGAATTTTACTGTATATAGATTGTGACTTATACAAAATGGAAAAAATGCTTTAAAAGTAACATATTCATTTGTTGCATAATCTTCTGTTTAACATTTTTTTGTTATGTTAGTCACCATACAGTACACCATTAGTTTTTGATGTAGTGTTCCATGATGCATTGTTTGCATATAACACCCAGTGCTCCATGCAATACATGCCCTCCTTAATACCCACCACAAGGCTCACCCATCCCCCCTTCCCTCCATAACCCTCAGTTTGTTTCTCAGAGTCCACAGTCTCTCACGGTTCGTCTCCCCTTCCAATTTAACCTCAATTCACTTTTCCTTTCCTTTTCCTAACATCCTCCATGTTATTCCTTATGCTCCACAAGTAAGTGAAACTGTATGATAATTGACTTTCTCTGCTTGACTTATTTCACACTGCATAATCTCCTCCAGTCCCATCCATGTTGATGCAAAAGGTGGATATTTATCCTTTCTGATGGCTGCGTAATATTCCATTGTATATATGAACCATATCTTCTTTATCCATTCGTCTGTTGAAGGGCATCTTGGCTCATCTTTCCACAGTTTGGCGGTTGTGGATGTTGCTGCTACGAACATTGGGGTACATATGGCCCTTCTTTTCACTACATCTGTATCTTTGGGGTAAATACCCAGTACTGCAATTGCTGGGTAACAGGGTAGCTCTATTTTTAATTTTTTGGGGAATCTCCACACTGTTTTCCAAATGCACCAACTTGCATTCCCACCAACGGTGTAAGAGGGTTCCCCTTTCTCCACATCCTCTCCAACATTTGTTGTTTCCTGCCTTGTTAATCTTTGCCATTCTAACTGGTGTAAGGTGATATCTCAATGTGGTTTTGATTTCAATTTCCCTGATGGCTAATGATGATGAACATTTTTTCATGTGTCTGTTAGCCATTTGTATGTCTTCATTGGAGAAGTGTCTGTTCCAATGTCCTCTGTCCATTTTTTGACTTATTTTTTGGGGGGGTGTTGAACTTGAGTTCTTTATAGATCTTGGATATTGGCCCTTTGTCTGTAGTGTCACTTGCAAATATCTTCTCCCATTCTGTGAGAATTGCCTCTTTGAGAGTTGCCTCTTTGTTTTGTTGACTATTTCCTTTGCTGTGCAGAAGCTTTTTATCTTGATGAAGTCCCAAGAGTTCATTTTCGCTTTTATTTCCCTTGCCTTTAGAGACATGTCTTGAAAGAAGTTGCTGCAGCTGAGGAGGTTCTGTAGTTCCTAGAGTGTAGATCCTTCACCTCTTTGGTTAGGTTTATTCCAAGGTATCTTATGGTTTGTGGTGCTATTATAAATGGAATAGATTCTCTAATTTCTCTTTCTACAGTTTCTTTGTTAGTGTATAAGAAAGCAACTGATTTCTGTGCATTGATTTTGCCACATTACTGAATTGCTCTATGAGTTCTAGTAATTTGGGGGTGGAGGCTTTTGGGTTTTCCACATAAAGTATCATGTCATCTGTGAAGAGGGAGTTTGACTTCTTTGCCAATTTGAATACCTTTTATTTCTTTTTTGTTGTCTGATTGCTGTTGCCAGGACTTCTAGTACTATGTTGAACAATAGTAGTGAGAGTGGGCATCCTTGTGTTCCTGATCTTAAGGGAAAGGCTCTCAGCTTTTCCCCATTGAGAATGATATTTGATGTGGGTTCTTCATAGATGGATTTTATGAAATTGAGGAATGTTTCCTCTATCCCTATACTCTGAAGAGTTTTAATCAGGAAAAGGTGCTGTATTTTGTCAAATGCTTTTTCTGCATCAATGGAGAGGACCATGTGGTTCTTCTCTCATTAATTTGTTCTATCACATTGATTTATGAATGTTGAACCACCCTTGCATCCCAGGGATCAATCCCAAGTGGTCATGGTTGATAATCTTTTTAATACACTGTTGGATCCTGTTAGCTAGTATCTTGTTGAGAATCTTGGCATCCATATTCATCAGGGGTATTGGTCTGAAATTCTCCTTTTTGATGGGTCTTTGCCTGGCTCTGGGATCGAGATAATGCTGGCCTCCTAGAAGGAGTCTGGAAGTTTTCCTTCTGTTACCATTTTTTGAAACAGCTTCAGGAGAATAGTTATTATTTCTTCTTAGAATGTTTGGTAGAATTTTCCAGGGAATCCATCAGGTCCTGGACTCTTTTTTGGGGGAGGTTTTTGATCACTGCTTCAATCTCGTTACTAGTTATTAGTCTATTCAGGCTGTCAACTTCTTCCTGTTTCAGTCTTGGAAGTTTATAGGTTTCCAGGAATGCATCCATTTTTTCTACGTTGCTTAACTGATTGGCATGTAGGTGTTGATAATAATTTCTGATGATTATTCCTATTTCCTTGGTGTTAGGCATGATCTTTCTCCTTTCATTCATAATTTTATTAATTTGGATCCTTTCTCCTTTTCTTTGGATAAGTCTGCCAGTGGTTTATCAGTCTTATTAATTCTTTCAAAGAACCAGCTTCTAATTTCGTTGTGTTCTATTGTATTTCTGGCTTCTAATTCATTGATCTCTGCTCTAATCTTAATTATTTCTCTTCTCGTGCATGGCTTAGGCTTCACTTGTTGATTTTTCTCCAGTTCTTCAAGGTGTAAAGTTAGTTGGTAAAAATCAGGATTTTTCTGGGGTTTTTTGTTTTTTTTTTTTTTTTGAGCGAGGCTTGGATGGCTATGTAGTTCCCCCTTAGGACTGCCTTGATAGTATCCCACAGGTTTTGGACTGATGTGTTTTCATTCTTACTAGTTTCCATGAATTGTTTAAGTTATTCTTTGATTTCCTGGTTGACCCAAACATTCTTAAGCAGGATGGTCTTTAGCTTCCAAGTGTTTGAATTTCTTCCAAACTTTTTCTTGTGATTGAGTTCCAGTTTCAAAGCATTGTGATGTGAGAATATGCAGGGAATAATCTCCATCTTTTAGTATCGGTTGAGACCTGATTTGTGACCCAGTTTGTGGTCTCTTCTGGAGAAAGTTCCATGTGCACTCAAGAAGAATGAGTATTCTGTTGTTTTAGGGTGGAATGTTCTGTATATGTGGTCCATCTGGTGTTGGATAGACCCTTTAAGAATGATGTAGTGTCCTTCTGTGTCTCTGACTACAGTCTTCAGCTTAAAATCTAACTTGTCTGATATGTGAATTGCTACTCCAGCTTTCTTTTGCAGTCCATTGGCATGAAAGATGGTTCTCCATCCCTTCACTTTCAGTCTGGATGTATCTTCAGATTTAAAATAAGTCTCTTGTAGACAGCATATGTCTTTTTATCCAATATGCAACCCTGTACCGTTTCATGGGAGCATTTAGGCCGTTCACATTGAGAGTGATTATTGAAAGATATGATTGTATTGTCATCATGTTGCCTGTTAGGTCCTCGTTTCTATAGATTGTCTCTGTGTATTTCTGTTCTATATCACTCTTGGGGTCTTTCTCCTTTTATAGAACCCCCCCTTAATATTTCTTGCAGGGCCAGCTTAGAGGTCACATGTTCATTCAGTTTTTGCTGGTCCTGGAAACTCTTTATCTCTCCATCCATTCTAAATGACAGCCTTGCTAGATAAAGTATTCTTGGCTGCATGTTTTCTCATTTAGTACCCTGAATATGTCTTGCCAGCCCTTTCTGGCTTGCCAGGTTTCTGTGGACAAGTCTGACATTATTCTGATGTTCCTCCCGCTGTAGGTAAGGAATCTCTTCTCCTTACCTGCCCTTAAGATGTTTTCCCTGGTTTTAAGATTCTCGAGTTTACCTACTACATGCCTGGCGGTTGGTCTGCTCTCCTTGATCTTGGGGGTGTTCTCTCTGCTTCTAGGACATGAATACTTGTTTCATTCCCCAGATTAGCGAAGTTCTCAGCTAGGATTTGCTCAAATGTATCTTCTAGTCCTCTCTTTCCACCCCCTCGGGGATCCCAATAATTCTGACATTGGAACGTTTCATGGCATCATTTATTTTTCTAATTAAGTTTTCATGGATTTTAAGGCCTCTTCCTGATCCTTCTTTTCTCTCAGTTTGTCTTCTAGATCACTAATTCATTCTTCTGCCTCATTTACCCTAGCTGTTAGAGTATCTAGATTAGATTGGATCTCACCAATAACATTTTTAAGTTCTGCCAGATCAGCTCTCACTTCTACCCTTAGAGAATCTATGTTGCAATTAATGGTTTTCTCCAACCTAGCTATTGTTTGCATAACTGTTACCCCGAAGACTATTTCCAACATCATGCTTATATCCATATCCATTAGTTCTGTGGTAGAGGCCACAATCTCTGAAATTTTCCCATGTTGGGGGTTCCTCTTCCTAGTCATTCTGGAGAAAAGTGACTAAGGGAATGTACAGAGTCTGGACTATTGACCACAACCCAAGCAAGATTCACCTGTTTTATAGGGACCTTACGGTGGTCAGCTTATTCTTTCAGCTTGTCTTCTGGGAGAGGGGCCTACAGTGCTGTTGCTCAGGCAATCCTGTTTGGGCAGAGTTGTCCTGCCCCGCGGTGAGGTGAGGGGGGTGCTCAATGAAAACCGGTTTAGGGGAGGCTTTTGTTCTCTGGCAGCTTTCTGCATCTCTTCTGAGTCAGAGCAGAAGTGACCATATTCAATCCTCTCAGAACAGAGAGATCGCAGGCTGTTCTCCAGAAAGCCCTCCAGGCCACACTGTTTTTGTCTGCGCTGCTAAAAACTGCAGCGACCTGGTTGTGTGCCCCACAGCAGCACTCCCCAGCCCTCACTTCCAGGTCCAGGCACGTCTCTGCCCTTGTGCTTCTAAAACTGCCAGCTGCCCCCAGTTCACACCCCCCCCCCACAGCTCCAGGTTTGTCTGGGGGAGCTGCCCTAACATCCTTTCCATCCAGTGCCATCAGTCTGCGAGTCTGTGCCTGGTCCCCTGCACAGGACACTTTTGTGCTCCTTCCCGGTGCCAGGGCTTATGGCGTCTCCCTTTCCCTTCATCTTCTCATATCTGCCCGCAGTATCACGGCTCCCCGCTTCATACCTCAAAACCAGCCAGCAGAGATACTCTGCTGGTAAAGATCTTGATATATGTTTTTACATCTCAGGCTGATTTTGTTGGTGTTCAGAGTGTTCTGGGGTATCCAGCTCAAATCAGGGAACCAGTTGAAATAGGGTCCCCTACTCCTCCGCCATCTTGGCCCCCTCCCTTTATGTATTAATTTTTAAGTGCTCTTTATATAGTAAGAAAACTGAAAGTAAGTTTTCCACTTTGCCATTTGTTTTGGCTTTGCTTAAGGCATTTGACCATTCAAAAGTTTTACATTTTTAATTAATTATCAGTTTTTTCCCTGCTTTTTGGTTTCCTGCCATGCTTAAGTTGGCATTCCTATTCTAAGATTTGGAAATTTTGTCTAATATTTAAAACTTAGCTTCAGTGCCATTGCTATCACAAATATGTCCCTGAATACCAGCTTGTCTAGAAGTTAACCCCATCCAGTTCCTTTCCCTTTATATTAAAATCACAGTGCTCATCACATTCTGAATTAGTTATTTTTATCTTTCTCCAGACTCTTCCATTCGATTGTGAGCTATTGAAGGAAGAAACCTCCTTTTAGATATCTGTGTATGCATTCCAGTATCAAGGATATGCTTTGCATAGAGTGCTACTTAAATATTTATGGAATTGAAATGAATTAATGGGTACTGTTTGATTATGTGGTTCTTAACTAATACCCTTCGTGAAACAAAGAGGTAAAATTAAAGCACTTTAGCTAGAACTCCTAGATTTGCCATCTCCAGACCTGAGCCACACCTATAAAGGGCTGACTTCAGGAGCAGTACATGAATCAAGTCTTAGAGCTTGGAAAGTGACAGGTGACCAGAACACTCCTAGGTAAGTAGGCAAGTCAGGGAGATGGTTCTTAGCAACAAGGGTGCCATGCTTGGAATCATGGTATAAAGTGGCCCTCCATCGGATACACACACACAGTGTAAACACAGCTGAATCCCCTAACAGCACAACCATTGTGCCCCTACCAGTGGCATAGATTTCTCCTTGGCCATACTTCTGGCTGATGTAGCTGGTCTTCAACACCATTAAGGTAGTCAGGCTCTCAACTAGCTAAATACATTGAGTTATCATCCTAGGTGGATTATTCATTGCTACTCATGGAGCCATTAAGTACTGGTCCTGGATTCACTGGTTCCAGTTGCTCTCCTTTCATTCTCTTTTGAGCCTATTTAAATACAGCTTTCACTCTACCAACACCGTTCTTAGTGAGGTCATCAGTGACCAGTGTGTGGCCAATCCAATATTTAATTCTCAGCCCTCACCTTACTAGACCTGCCAGCAGCACAGACCCTGTTGATCCCTCCCTGTTCCTGGAAGGCTGCATTTGACTCCTAGGACAGGATGACCTTGCAGCTTTTCTGGGTGCTGCTGCTTTTCTTTGCTCATTCTTCCTTTGCTTCCTGGGCTCTGAACTTTGTAGTGCCCTAACCTAAACACAATCCTCAGAACTCTTCCCTTTTCTGTATTCATTTTCTTGGTGATGCCACTCACTCTTATGATTTTCAGTACTGGCTACCTGCTGACAAATTCCAACTTTATCTTCTCCAGCCAAAGATCCAACTGCCTGTGCAACATTTCATGTAGATATCTACTAGCTATTTCAGTCAACATTCCAAAACTGAACTTCTGATCTCTCCATCCCCAACCTGCTCTTCTCACTGTCTCTCCACTTCAGTTAATCACCAGTATTGTGATTTTTTTCACCAATAACTCTGGTGTCATCCTTCAGTCCTCTTTTTTTCCCTCACACCATGTCCAATCTGTCAGCAAATCTACTGACTATACCTTCAAAATACATCCACCATCTGACCATTTGTCACCCCCACCACTGTTACTACCCTGAGCAAATTACAGAACTCTTCTGTTCTCAATGGACAATGGATAACGTACAGGGTTAACGTGTCAGAATTAAGATGCTACGTAAAGAACCTAGCACAATGCTGAGCAAATAGTGCTTAATACGGTTTTGCTTTTATTATTTCAGAGAAGATTTCAAGGAGATAGGACTAGTAAAATTGAAGCCCTTGGCTCCTTCTCATAACAACTGAATTTTCTTGTTCACCACATGCAATTTCAACTTTTAAGATTTTAACAGAATTGAATAAAGTAAGATGTGTTACTGGGCTTAGCTTCTAAGAAGGAGAAATATGAAAGTTTATCTTACTGCAAAATTGTCCAAAGAGCCAAAGAAAGGGTTAAATAGTACAATGGCAATTTGAGTCATTGGAATTCTCTAGCCTGAGTAAGAGTCATTTTCAGCTAATCAGACACCTTTAGCCTAGAAAATATTTTTAATTCAAGGTTATATGAGATTGTTACTTATGATACCACAGAGCTGTGTATGGCTCTGGCTTTGCAGCTCGAGGGAACTTGGGGGACATGAGCAAACTGGTCGACTATTTCTATAGCAACAGCTGGGTAACAGCCATCACTTGTATAAAACTGCCTCGTATTGTTTATCTGTCGTCCCACTTCATCGGTCATCCCAACTAATTGTTAATAGGTAGAAAGAATCTGGAAAAATCTTTAATGGTAATATCTGAAATGTCAACAGTATTAAAATAAGTCTGAATGGTATAGGAAGCATCTCAGGTAAGGCATAAATTAGACACACATATATATATATTTTTAAAGATTTTATTTATTTATTTGACACAGAGAGAGAGATCAGATCACAAGTAGGCAGAGAGGCAGGCAGAGAGAGAGGAGGAAGCAGACTCCCCACTGAGCAGGGAGCCCGATGCGGGCCTCGATCCCAGGACCCTGAGATCATGACCTGAGCCGAAAGCAGAGACTTTAACCCACTGAGCCACCCAGGCGCCCAGACACATATATTTTGCTAATAAAGAAAAATCATTACAGAAACAGAAAAATCATTTCATAGCATTTAGCTTGTCCCTTTAATGTAGTCATTTTGATAAGATATGTAGTAAGGTTTTTTGAATAGATAAGAAAATGTTCATCTAATTTCATTTTAATGTTTGTGGAAAATCATTTTACACTTATTTTTTTCATTTTTTTCTCTTTCAGTCTGCACAAATGTGTGTGTGAGATCTACCATGTGCTGGATAATGAGAAAATAATGATGAATTGTTTTTATTACTTATCTTTGTAAAAATATAATCCTTTTACATTTAAGAGCTAGGTTATAATGGCTTTGGGTGTTTTAAGAAGGGGAAATAACTCCAATATGAAATCAATTTACAGTGCTTAATTTGCTATTAGTTTTTCTGTGTCCAAATTTAATTATGTGTTAAACTCTCTGGTACTCTGATATATACATGATGTATACAATGTAACAAAATTTTATTTCACATTAGATGCAAGTTGTAGTAAACTCCCATGGGACCTGGGGTAGGATCATTTTAGCTAGTCTATATACACGTTATAATGTAATATTTATTTTTTGTAGGATGTCCTGATATACACATTATATGCTAATTTTTATTTATTTTTTTGTAGGATGTCCTGGCTGTGCAAAGTTGGAAGTCCTGGTTCTCGCATTGACCGCACGAACTTTTCTAATGAAAAAATCATCTCTAACCTTGACTACTCAAATTTTAGTATTCGATACTAATAGAGGAGAAATAAAAATTTTAATGCTTACGTTGCACAACAAACACTAGATATTCTTAAGTCTATGTATTAGAATATTAGTAGCAGAGTAAGTTAAAAAAGGAACTTTGTTCTGAAAGGTACAACAGAATGTGTGTTACTAAAAATGTCTGACACTGAAATAGTTTCACTCAACTATGTTTTTAAAAAGTAAAAACTTCACATTATAAAATGTCATTACAAAACATTTAATATGAATATTTAAACCTGTCTAATGGAATCTTTAAGTCTAATGAATGTTCTAGCAAATATGTTATTTGGCTAGGCATAAAATAAATCTAACCATTTAAAAATTAAAATTTGAAATGAATTCTAAAACCTTCTGCATAATTTGTTATTAAAGTTGAGTAATTTAATATAAAGATCCAATCATTAGATATAAATGTATGATGATTACTATATCATAAAATATCAATAAAGAATTTTTAAAATCCTGGTTGAGACATGATTCAGTATTTAGATTGGAGCTACTTAATGCTTCCTGTGAATGTACTGTTCTGTAGAGTGAGCAGGTGAGTGATGGGACTGTTAAGAACCCACAGTTACAGTATGATGACCAACAAGATTTGTGTCAAAAACTATCTACAATGGATGTCCTATTAACCAGAAAAGGAACTGAGCTTCTAAATAAATCATCCTATCCCCTAACCTTGACCTACCATTTGAGGATTTTCATCTGTAAATGGTAATTAATTAAGCAACAGAATAGTTTAAGGGGAAGGTTCATTTCTAAACCATAGAATTATACTCTCGAAAAATGAAGATTAACTCCAAATACTGGGGAGTTTGAAATACTGTAGGTATACACATGCATATGTCCTTCAAGGATTTCCTAATTTTGGGGCACCCAGGTGGCTCAGTGGGTTAAAGCCTCTGCCTTCGGCTCAGGTCATGATCTCGGGGTCCTGGGATCGAGGCCCGCATTGGGCTCCACGCTGAGCATGGAGCCTGCTTCCTCCTGCCTCTCAGCCTACCTGTGATCTCTCTCTGTCTCTGTCAAATAAATAAAATCTTTAAAAAAAAGGATTTCCTAATTTTTGTAACAATGGAATCCTTCATGAAAACAAAATTTTACATGAAATACATAAAGGTAGTGAAAAAGCACAACTAGTAGGATTGAAATGGCCACAGACGTCCCTGGATCCCTGCACTCTTGGTCTCACTTGCTCTGCTGCATCTTGTCTGCCTTGCACAAGTTCACCCCCCTAGGAATACACATTAGAAACCACCATTCCACCTATGGAACCAGACTCCACTATTCCTCTCCATGGCATGGAGCAAGACTTCAGGCCTCTCTCCCTCACCTGCTGCAAGATTAGAACTGACAAAAGGAAGTGAAGTGGGGCTGACATTGTTCCTTTGAAAGATTAACTCTATGGATAATGGTAATATTGATAACAAATATATGTATGACAATACAACATCAGCGAATGACAGAGATATTTTTTAAACTTTCCAAAAAACACTTAAATAAAGAACTTTCCTGTTATTCTAATGTCATCATCACATTGAGTATTATACATGTCAAATATTATACAGGAGACTCTATTGTGACACTTATTTGAATTTTCTCTCCTTTTATTTCCCTACTCCTGGTTGAAGGAACAGAGAAAAGCCTTTGTGTTCCCTAAGCTCCGGGAAAGCTTTGGTGCTAGTCTCCTAAAGACAACTTCTCTTCCCAGGTTTTATTTTAAAGAGGACATGATGCTATGAGCTGAGAAAGATAAACACTAGGCCTTTAGCAGGTAAAAGAGAAGCAGAAGTGGCAAGAGCCAAGGGGAGGAGGAGATTATCCAATACCAAAGGGACCAAAGGCTATGGGTTTCCCAAGAGATGGACATCTGTATCTTTTTTCCCCAGTGGTCCCTGTACAGGGTGGCTGCACCTGAGGGGGGCCGCTGGAGCATCCCAAAAAGGGAGATCCCAGGCCCAGGGGGTCCCGCACCAAGAGAGATTCTTGTCCCCGAAGTGCTACAAAGCATCCTGCCACCAGGGACCATGGTGGCTTGGACAGTCATCCTGGTAACTGGAATGGACTGGAAGGGAAGGCTTTCCTGAATGTTCTCTCTGCATGAGACCCTTTACGTGGTCCTTCTGGAAGATGGCAGAAAAACCCCAGGGATGACAGAACTAACTTCCCACCTCTCAGGATGGGACTTGAAACAGGCTTGATTTGATTTACAGCAAACAGACATTTCTTGCACACTCAAGTTTGAAACAAATCTGTATCTCTTTACCCATAGAAAGGCTAAGTGATTTTAGAAAAATACCATCTCAGAAGTGACACCAATATGTCACTTTTTATTACAATACCCTTTGTTAGTTCCCTTGCCAGATCTCTTTATAAGAAAATCATACTTTGCTGGCACAATCTTCTAACCGCGCAAAGTGAATCACATTAGTCAAGGTTGCTTAGTGATGAACACATAACTAAATTCTATTACTGGTTGAGGAATGTTGTAAATAATGATTAAAAGTCAGTGTTCATGAATGGGTAGAAAGTGAGAGGAAAAAAAAAAGGTAAAACAATTTTAAACATGTGTTACCAAACCAGATAACATGTCTTACCAGTAAACTTGATAATGTCAGATTTCACAGTGAGGGAATTTTGAATTTACATATTTTAGATAATAATAAACCTTGACAGGTTTAGTTTTGTCAGATTTAGACATTTTAAAAGCTAAGAAAAAAAAATTAAGTGAAAGATGGGTATCTACTTCAGTGACAATCAACCAGGTGTCACGACATTCCACATGCCCACACCCTCAGAGTCGGGGAGGTGGGGGATAGGATTTGTAAAAGTGTATTAAATGCCATGTTTTATGTTCATATAAAAATGCCTATCTTTTCAAAAGCTAGCTCGGGAAATAAAGGTCAGTCTAATCATCTTGGCTGGAGGGAATATGCAAAAGAGAGACTCTTCACCAGCTGGGTGCACAGAAGTGACTGGGGCATGGGAGAGACAAGAGATTTTCCCATTAGGAAGGGTATGGGCTTCTGAGCTTCAGAAGAAGCAATGGAGGTTTCATCTGACACTGAGAATCTCTAAGCTCAAGGATATATATCCTGCAGCCTGAAGGATCCTAGCGCTTCAAAGGTAGCTGCTTGTGGTAACAAAGGGCAGAGAAGCACTGAAGGAAGACAAGGGACAGGCGGTGGGTGGGGGGCAGGGACACGGCCACACCCACTAGTTTGTGCTGGAAGCCCGTCACCATTGTTATGACGAAATATTTTTAACATTGTCTACCGAACAAATTTTTGAGAAGAACCACCTATCTCTAAGCTCATAATTAGAGACAACAGAAGATCAGAATCCACTTCCAAAAATTAGCCTGTATTTAGAAGATCTATAGTTCACAAATATATTTCATATGATAGCTCTCTCTTACGTCTGTTAATTTAAATATCAAAGAATGTTCACTATTTAGCTCAAGGGAAGAGCTTTCTCGATCTGGAACTAATTTCAGGAACTACAAAGAGGCAACTTTGTGCAGTAGACAATAGGAATCAGAAGACGTGCACTCTGGGCCCAACCCATCCATTAATTAGCTATATGCCTAGGTGCATTTGCAAAATCATGAATTTCAACTAAATTGAGACTGTCTGCAGAATTCCAGTAAGCCAGGGGCCTCCCAGGTGGTGGTGCCAGGAGAGGTACAGAAGGGCCGTGTGAAAGATGGACCAGCTGAGGGTCCCAAGATCTGCTCCAATCAGAGCGGCCCTGCTCTCCTCTCTTCTGTGCATTAGGGTTCTCCCTGAGACATCTGAGAAGAGCACGTCCTCAAAGAAACAAAAACAAAAAACAACAAGACGACACTGAATTTAGGATCTGGGGTCTTCTTTTCTGAGTATCTAAACATGTTAAACACAAATTCATGTCCTGTTGCCTCGTCTAGCCATCATGGCATGTAGGGTCTACCTTTAGCCCCTTCCACAGAAGCGTGTGTAGTTTATGAAAAGTACTATTGGAAATAAATTCTTTGTTTTCACAGTGGCCTCCATAAAGGTCCACGGACGCTAAAATATTTCTGAAATTGATTTCTGTGGTCTTTTTCTGTTACCAAAATGAAAAACATAGAAGAGGAAATACAAATACATAATTAGTGGCTTAATTAAAATGTATTTTACAAGCATATCTTGGAGACCTTTATTTTAACCTGACATTTAGAATTATGTATAAGAGGTAATTTTCCTTTTCTTAATGGATTCAAATTGTTTGGAATAAAACCAAAGTCTGAGAAAAATTTTAAACTTTAGAATTACAAAGTCTAGTTACTGTTTGATTGTATTAGCCGGTTTTTCTACAGAAAAATGGGTTTTCTCCCAGTCTTAGAGATATGATTTATGTTTTCTCTGCTAAAAGGTCTGTATACATGATTGGTTGGATGTCCAAGATGCTGCTTTTATCCTCCAACTATGTTTTTCTTTTATTAGCTTTATTTTCCATGGTGGCACAGTGGACTCTGCAAGTAGCAGTGAATACAAGCCTCCAATATGACAGCTGATGTTTCCCCCCCTTCTCATTTTTTTTTTTACAAATACTAGAAATGCATAAGGAAAGAGAAGATGCAAGAGATTAATTGTATTGGAAATAGAATTTCTGTTTCAAAACAAGTATTAAAAGCAAGGATTATAGGCTGTCATTCGTTCATTTGCAAGCTTCAAGGCTGAATTTCTAACTGAATTCAGTGCACATTAATCTGGATTAAGAACATGCTTGCAGTGCTTCTCCAAGAAAATGGCATAAAGAGGTAGACACAATGCACCGTTACTTTTGAGATGCAGTATCTACAACAACCAGAATAACTGGAATAGAAATCCTACTTTCCGGGTACTACTTTTTGAGGTGGCAAATGAAGAATCAGGCCTTCTCTCTGTTCTCTGATCCCAACTGTTCTTTCTCCACTAACTGGGATCATCTCGCTTCTCAATCATAACATGCAGGAAAGGGAAAGACATAGGCAGTGGCATCCTGGATGGTCCCTTTACTTACAGCTTGGAAACGAGACCAGGTAGCTTCTTAGGCGTTCACTTGATAATGATTTGAATGTCATGTTATTTTATATATCCTTTCCTATGTGTATTTCATAATTAAAAAAAAATCATTCTGAAGAGCAGGCAGCACCCACATACAGACACACACTTAAGCTGTGGACAGACTACAGGGAACTCAGAAAGGAACAGGGGAATGGTAATCCATTTTGGAATTAGGAATTGGCAAATGTCAGTGATGGAGAGCTGTGGTCGCTAATCCCAGCTGATTGTCACAATTACCCAGGAAGCCTTTTAAACACACAGATTACTAGGCCCCAGCCCAGGCCTACTGAATCAGAATCTTCCATGGCTTTTTGTCCCTGAATCTGCATGTTTAAAAATACCCGCAGGTGATTTTTACAATCAGGCAGGCTTTGGAAACCACTGGTGTAGAGAATTAAATCTGAAAACGTCATCAGGAAAGTGAAAGAAAGAACAATGAAAAGAAAATTTGAGAGTGGAAATGCGTGGTTTAGAGGAAAGAGAGCACATAAATCAATAAAAGTGCAGGGTAAAAAAAAATAAATAAAGCCAGAATAATTGAAAGAAAAGGAAAAATCAGTTGTGACAGAAGAAAATGTTCTTGGATATAGCCACAAAGTATACAGTATAAAGTTATATATCTAGTAAGGACCTATGTTTTAAGCAAAAATTACTGGAGAGAGGCCCATACATAAAGTCTGGCTAAAAAACAATTATTAAGACAAACAAGGCCCTCTGGCATTTACCTCGCAAAGAACCTAATGGCTGCCCAGCAACTGTTCTGTTTCTTTCATCCCCACCCTCTCAAACAATGATTTCATTTGGCCGTGGGTTTGCTTCCTGTTTCCATCAGAAGAGAGAATTCCTTTTTTTTTTCTTTTTAAGAAATTATTTGACAGGGAGAGAAAGAGACAGCGAGAGAGGGAACACAAGCAGGGGGGAGTGGGAGAGGGAGAAGCAGGCTTCCCACTGAGCAGGGAGCCGGATGCAGGGCTCGATCCCAGGACCCTGGGATCAAGGCCTGAGTCAAAGGCAGATGCTTAACAACTGAGCCACCCAGGTGCCCCAGAAGAGAGAACTTCCACAAGTTCCTACTGTTCCATTTACCCACCTCCCCACACCGGTACCCAAGTACTTCCTCAACCTTCCTGCTGATGCCTGTCGAGGAACCCTGTTGGGTTTCACCCCAGTGAAGGCAGTGCCAAGATTCTATACCCTCAAGGATGCCGCTCCAGCATTCTCACTCCTCACCACCAATTTGTGTCTTGTACTGAAAGAGTCTTTGCCATCAATCTACAAACATGCTATTATTTCTCCTTCTCTTGACCCCTCCTTCTATCACCACATACCTCTTCCTTTTACAGATCAACTCAATAAGTGGTCTATACCGGCTGTAATCCAGTTTCCATTATGCTTTTGCTCCCCTCTCTCTTCTACCAACACCCCTCTTATCCGGAATGATGTTGTTTCCCTGTTGCTAACTCCACGGCTCCATTCTCTAGTCTTCTCTTACTTAAACCCATCAGGACTTTTTCCATTTGGCTTCCTGGACATCACACTTTTTTTGATTTCCCTCTGATCTCATTATTTATACCTTTTCTGTCTTCCTTGGTGATTTCTCCTCCTCTCTCTAACCTTGTGCCATGGGAGGATCTGAAAGCTTAGGTCCTAGACATCTTCTCTTCTTAATCTGTACTCATCCCTTCGGAATTATTATCCAATCTCATAAATTTAAAGATTGTATTTATTTGACAGAGAGGGAAAAGCAGGGGAATGGCAAAGGGAGAAGCAGGCTCCCCGCTGAGCAGGGAGCCCAATGTGGGGCTCTATCCCAGGGCTCTGGGATCATGATCTGAGCTGAAGGCAGATCCTTAGCCAACTGAGCCACCCGGGTGCCCCTCCAGTCTCATAACTTTAAATGTCACGTGCATGTTGATAACTCCAAAATTTACACTTCCTGTCTGAGGCTTATTCTCTTGACTTAAGGTTCGTATAACCAACAGCCCCTACCCAAAATTGCCAACTGGACAATTAGACATCTCAGATTTTCATGTCTCAAACTGAGTTCCAAATTTACCCCAACAGACTCCCCACCTCACTGATGGTCCCTCCTACAGACTTCTCCATCTCTGCCGATGGTGGCACACTACAATTTGAGGTGTTCAAAGGCAAAAACTCGGCGGGAAAAAAAAAGTCATCTTTGACATGTTTCATTCATTCCCCTGTTGTCTCTCTTCAAAAGTCCTTAAATTGGCTAAAAATAATCTAGTAGGAGGAAGGGAGGGGCAGAAAGTGGTTAGAGGTATAGATAAGACAGGATTAAACATGAGCCGACATCTATGAAAGTGGGCATTTAGGAGATCATTAGACCATTCCCTATCTTTTCCTTTGTTTATATTCTACAGCTAAAAAATAGATGCTCAACAACTTCTCACTAACTCCAGGGCAACACCCCCAATCCCAGGGCCCATCAGTGCTCTCATAGCCTCCTATCTGAACTCCCTGCTTCTGCCTTTGTCCTCCTTCAGCCTGTGCTCAACGTAGCACTGAGTGATACTGTTAAAACAGAAATGAGATCGTGTCACTCTTGGGCTTACAATCTTCTGATTGCCATCTACTTTACTGTAAGTAAAAGCCACAATGGTTACAGTGTATTACAATCATAGACAATCTGGTCTCCCCTTATGTCTTTGACCTCATCTCCTACTGTTTTTTCCCTTGCTCACCCCCCCCCCCACCTCGTGGAACTTCCTGCTGTTCCTTGCCAGTCCCAGGCATCCTCTGCATCTCTTCCACTTAGAATTTCTCTGACTTAAATGCTCGTTTCTCAGACATCCACAGATACCATTCCTGGTCTCTGGGTAAATTTCACTTTATCAACCAGCCCTTCCCTGCTACCTATTTAAATTGTTACTCATTCCCTAAGTCCCTATCTACTTCTCTCTTCATGGTGCCTATCACTATCTAACAGTCTATATGTTACTTACTTACTGTCTTTATCCTAATGTAAGCTACCTTAGGGCAGGAACGTATGTAAGTTTGTACCCTGCTGTATCTCTAGCACCTAGCATAGCACATGGCCGTAGTAAGTGCTCACATAGCACATAGTACATGGCATAGTAAGAGTGTTCGTTGAATTAAATATAGAAAGAGTCCTCCAAAGATTTAAACTAAGATGACAAAAGACTCTATCTTCATGAAAATATATGAAAGATGTTTTCAATTCCCCTATAAACCCTTCTCCCATAATCAACCATATGTTGATTATGAAACACATAAAATAAGGTGACAACAACTTCCACTATCATTCATGATATAGTGACAAGCACTAGACTTAACCTCCCATGGTAAACACTAGAACACTGCACAAAAATGCAGAAGAACTGTTTCCAAACACTGGATGACAGGCCATGCAGGATTGTGATCTCCGAGGAAAGGGAACAAATGAGGGGAGCCCTTCATTTGCCATTGTTTTCTGCCTAGAGGCAATTTCCAGACTGTAGGTGCAGGAAGAGGGAATCCATACAGTGTGTGGAGGCCTTACTGAAGAGAAGAGACAGAATGGGATTTAGGGAGGCACTGTTACCTGTGGCTAGTGGCTACCATATTAGTCAGCCCAGCTCTAGACTGATGAGGCAAACATGGAAACAAATCCACTGAAATTGAACACTGGTTGTCTCTAGCGGGTCAAATTTTGCTTTATATCTACGTTTACCAAATTTTTCCATAATAAACATGTGTTCTTTTATAATATGAAAGAAAAAGTCTTGAAAACATGTGTACATCAAATTCCTAATACCTAATTTGGAATTTTAAGTGGTGATTTCACCAGAAAGTTTTTCGAATTAAACTCTAATCGTAGAGAAACTGAGTTTGCACTTAATCCTTAAAACCAGGGTTCATCTCTGGATAGGAATTTCTACACAGACGAAGAGTTGAGCAAAATGGAACTCTCACTTGGTTTCAAATTTTCATGTGCACGTGAAATGAGTAGTTTCTTTACAACAATAGTTCCTCTGTACGGTGATGGATCTAGATAGGATTATTTGTAAGAAGTACAAGAAAGGCATGCTATCTCAGAGACATAATGGATTATCCTGCAATATAAAAATCAGTGAGAAACTTTCAGTCATTTTTCTAACTATATCACAGTGAAAAGGGGAAGAGCTTTGTGTTTATGGTTGTGTAGAATTTAACAAATATTAATAAAGTAGAATAATAAAATCAGTTTAGTGGACTTAAATTGAAATGAATAAAAGACAATATTCGATTTTTAGAAAACTGAGGAGATATACTGTCAATTCTTTCAATCTGTCTGCGACCTCCTCACATTTCCTCCTTCACACCAATTTGCTTCAATTTAGCAACAATAAGACCTCGTAATGGGCCCCATTAGTGCCTAAAATATGCAGCCTAAATAATACATTTGAGACATCAGCATTCTGGTATTTAGGCCTTAGCTTAACTCTGATTTTAAAAAGAATGCCAGTGTTCCATTCGTTTTATTGTTTTACCCATTGTTTGAAAACAGAGTGGAAAAAAATCACATTAGCTCTTCTCGAATGTCAGCACACGGGGGTAACTCTAAATGTGTAGAGCTGTCAATCCTCGGCATATCACAGGGCTTGAATTCAGTGGTACGAGGGCAGTACGTGGGCAGAGATGCCAGCCAGAAGTTCAGACTCTTCACTGGTACAAGTTTAAATTCTACCGAGCACATCCTTTAGGGCTCAAAGTTTTGCTACATTTAAAAAATTAACCTCATCCAAGAACAGAACTTGGGTGTATTAAATGGTATTCATAGGACTAAAATTGCCAAGATCACTTTGAGATAGGACAGGTCACTTTACTGCAAATCATGTTTTTCCAAACCATAATGTGCATGATTTTTTAGGTGCTGTCTGTCCCTGAGTAGCTCACAATCTTACTGGGAGGTATGACCTTCACAAACACACATCTAGAGTAAAATTTCAAGGTCATGAATGAATGACGTTATGTTAGTATAGTCTGCGTGGTGTAAATCCTAAAAAATTAAGGTCCAGTATTATGCGCTGCCTTGACACTGGATGACATCAGGAGGAGCTCAAATGGCCTAACTGCAAATTCTCTTTCCCAGTCCGTCCACTCCTAGGCCGCTCGCTAGCCTAACAACCTCCCTTCCAAGGGACTAGATGCACTTCCTGCTTATCCCTGAGTAGCAAGTTTTAGTTCCCTGCCAGCCTGCTAAATTAGTCAGACAAGCCAATCACATTCCCCAGGGGAAACCAGGGGTGACCTTATCCTAGGGACACTACAAAGCCTGCCTCCCACAACTTTGGGGTGTTCATTACATTCTTGATGCAACCCCCATGTGGCCCTGCCGGGCCTGGTGTCCATCTCTGTGGCTCTGAGTGTATGTGAGTGGTAAACTGTTGACGGTGTCATCTGTCCAGTGTCAGCAGTCATGTGTTCAACCACCCCTGTAACTGTAGGGTGGGACTCTCTCCCTCATCAACAGGGTGAATAGGAGATTAGAATAGGCTACCTCTCTTAATATTGCAAAAGGTCTAGCTTTAGAAGAAAATTCTTACAGTGGTTGTCTAAAAAGTTTTTGTGAACTAGGTTGGACTGGATGGAGAAGGACATTAAGGGTTTGGTTTTGCACATGGCTTTGGTCTTACCTCTGGGATTCTCTGCCAAAGAAGTATATTGACAAGAAATGACATCCCAGTAGCAAGCAAAGTCATGATTTCATTAACTGGACAAGGATCCAGTTCAACAATGGAGTAAAAGTAGACTACGGCTGAAAGCTAGATTACAGAAACTGATTTGGAGTAGGAGGCCAAAGCAAGCCCTCTTACTTCCCACACGCTTTCCCTTGAGTTCTAGACCCTCTCTAAATAGTTGCTTGATTCTGGATGACTGCTCCATCAACTCCATCCAGCTGCAGGTAGAACAGAGTGTTAAAATGGCCAGGATGGCTGAGAAAGACCCTTTGTGGTTTGTCCAATTCCTGGAGAGCATCCCTGAGCAATAACCTTTAATGCAGTGATCCTGCCCTCTGGTAAAATGGCCCCAGTCAATGTCCAGTCCTGACGGTCTGCTGAGCAAGTGTGTTCTCTGATGGAATGAAAGTGGGTGGAGAGAGGGATGCTGAGTGCAGCAACGGTTTCCTTTTAAACCATGAACAAAGGTCAAAGTTCCTTCTTCCAAACAGGAGGGAACAGAGTCCAGGGAAGTTAACTAGATCTGTAAACAGAGTAATGCAGAAATGAGGATGGTTTGTGGTAAAATACAGTTTGGACTAGAGGATCCAAACTGTGGAGCTGTGAGATCAGTAGGGCCGGTGTGAAGACAGAGATCCATGCTTTTAAGAATGCCAAGTCCAAAACCAAAAGAGGACTGAAAAATACACTCCAAAAACATGCAGTCTGATTTAAAAAAGGCAACCTTTCTTGCATAGACACCAAGGTTTCAGGACACTTCAGGAGACCAAGCTCTGGCACCCGTAACTCTTAGTGAAAACTTCCAGAAGCAGGGAGGGATAAACTGGTGGGCTGGCAAACAAAGAATGAGGACTATATAAAACTTACTGTGCATTTTTGCCATTTATTCGGGAAATGTCTACCACGAATCTGCCAGATGCCAAGCACTGTGCATGAGGCTGGGCACAAAGAGAGGAGTAGGAGACAATCTCAGCTCTTAAGACATTTATTTTTTTATGGTAATGCTGACAGATAAGTGGCTGAGCACCTACCACGTGCCAGGCAGCACACACGGACCATCCTCAGTCAGCCTCACAAGAACACTGGGAGGAAGGCAGGGACGATAATTACTACCACTTTTTCATGAGGAAATGAAGGTTCAGAAAGGTAAAACTTGCTCAAAGTCATATCATTAAGAAGTGGTTCCAACTTCAGGGCAGTTTGTGACCATTATACTATATTCTTGCAAATACTGAATTAGAAGCAAAAAGAGTATCAAAAACAAGTAGAATTTCAGTTCTATCTGTATTCAGTTCAGAAGAAAAGATCATAATGGAGGGGTGCCTGGGTGGCTCAGAAGGTTAAGTGTCTGACTCTCAGGCTCAGGTCATGATCTCAGGGTTGTGAGATTGAGTCTGCGTCATGCTGGGCTTGGAGCCTGCTTCAGATTCTCTCTTTCCTTCTTCCTCTGCCCTTCTCCCCACCACCACCCCTTCCCTCTCTAAACAACAACAAAAACCATAATGGATCTGTTAAGAAATATAAAAGATTTTCTTAGATAAGGTAAAAAGCTTAAAGAGTAGTAATTCTAAGGAAAAAACCCACAACTCTTACATATATGAATAGGAAATGATAGAAAATAGTAACTTTGGGGTATAACCTCATGAAGTATAGCCAAGATGAAATTATATGGTTTCTATAGATTTTATTTTATGTAACCTCACACTTTCATTAGGGAAATAGCATAATTAAAATCACCGTATTTTCCCACTAGTGGGGCTTTCTGTTCTCATCCAATCTAATCAAACTACATTCCAAGCAAAAGTCTAAAAAGTTAATTACTTGTTCCCATCTTCCATTCTATTCAGGCCCATCAACAGAGAGAGAGTTTGGAGATTATCTCATGGATGGGCTTCTCAGTCTAACAGTCTTAACACAGACGAAATATTGCTTAAAATGAGGATTAAGAGCAGGCTCCACAAGGGAGCAGAAGCTAAAATACAAACAAAAAGCAAAAGCAAATACAAGTTTTGCAGGAGAGTCTGTGACCAATGTGTGTACTGATGCAAACTGTACTTAACATGTGGGGAGTTGCTTTTTCCCTTGCAACTCACCCCAAGAAGGTGAGAGGAGGACACTAGCATGGCCCAACCAATGCATCTAATAGAGGGTGTTTTAACAAAGCTTTTGGGTGTACATCCACTCCCGCTGCAGTCAATAGGGTAGATGTTGGTATCCTGATGTATGGACAAAGGCACAGAAGCTCCTAGAGGTCAGACTTGCCCTCTGGGTTTCTGTCAGGGGAGCTCAGGCCTTTGTTCATGGTGGCAGCTCCATATGGCCTGCAAGGCTTCAATGTGGTCCCCACGATGCTGACCAGCCATGAGAAAATAAGGACTATGGTATTTCCCACTCCATTCTCTGCATGACAAAAAACTGCAGGAATACCAGCTTTCTTTCTAATGCTGTCTTCCTTTTCTTAAAATATGGGAAAATCCAGGGCACCTGGGTGGCTCAGTGGGTTAAAGCCCCTGCCTTCAGCTCAGGTCATGATCTCAGGGTCCTGGGATAGAGCCCCACATGGGGTTCTCTGCTCAGCAGGGAGCCTGCTTCCCCCTCTCCCTCTGCCTGCCTCTCAGCCTACTTGTGATCTCTCTCTCTCTCTGTGTCAAATAAATAAAATCTTAAAAAAATATATGGGAAAATCCTTTAAGATTTCTTTTTCTGAATCTTACAACCCATTATTAAAGCCTTAGAGCAATGTTGGCAGAGAAAGCAAAAAGAAAAAAAAAAAAGGAAAGTCAAATCAGGAAGTTTGCTCCCAGCTTACCCCAAGGTGATTAAAAAAAAAAAAAAGGCTAAGTTTCTAAACTCTTGAAAAGCTTATAAACACCAAAATAATTAACTATAGCTTGGAGCACATAATATCACTATAATTACATAGGGGAAAGGGGGTAGGTTAGAATCATAGTTCAAAGGAAATGGCTTGTGAAATGTTGATTTGCTGTGTCAGATTGAAAAGAAGGGCCTAGGAGGTAGTTGAGGTAAACTAACCCTTTTTAATTAAAAGTGTTGCACTTTTCTATTTAAAATCTCACCTGCGATTTTTTTTTAAGGTATATTTTAACTTCTAGGTCAAAACCCTCATTTTTAAAAATTTTTTTCCTCTAAACCCTCATTTTTGTTTAAGTGGGAGCTTCTCTCCTATCTCTTCACTTGTACTAAAGGAGAAAAGCATTTTGCAATTTATCATAGGTCTACCCATCCATATAAAATAATGACCATAGCTCAGCTTAGCAGCTCATCCCAAAGGCTGACAGTGCGGCACCATGGGCTGCAGAGACCAGCGACTGTGTGCTTGTTCTTGGATTGCTACTGTTTCTGTTTTACCAACAGTGGCGCTCGACATCAGCTGGAACATCAGAACGTCATTGGTGACGATGCACTGTGTATGGTGACAGTGTACAAGTAGACAGTGCAAACATTCACATCTTACACCCCGCCCCCATCTCTGATGGTTATTATGTTCCCCTCCCCTATTGGAGGCCTTCCTGTTTTGAAGGCGTCCACTCCTGAAACATCTGCTGGGTTTAGTCTTTCTAGTTATTTTTACCCATTCTCACACCATAGTGACACTAGGAAGACCCTATTTTGAATTTTATGTTCCATTTTTATTGGCATGATTTAAACAAGAGTTAGAGAAACCTTAGGCAAGGCGGTGAGGTGTAAAAAGGGCTGATCTACAAACAAATCCTCGCTGTTTCACGTTCCAGCTGGGTGAGCTTCCACCAAGGGGCAAGGCTAGGGCAGGGCTGGGGAAAATGATACTTTTGGGGTGCCTACTTTGTGCAAGGTGCTTTACACTTGCCTTATTTGATCCAATAACCCTACAAGGTAAGTTCTTTCATCCCTCCTCTTTTGGGATCTTATTCATTTATTTTTTAGTATACGTGCTGCTGATGTGAGCACTATTCATTTATTTTTTAAAGATTAATAAGAGACATAGTCCAAATCTAAAGCTCAAAGAATTTAAATAACTTACGCAGAGTCACGGAGCTTTAAAAACAGAGCTAGGACTTAAGCTCAGCTTTAACACGGAAATTCAATAAACATTAGTTCTCCTCTCCTAGGGCAGGTACAGAGAATAGTAATTTGTATCGTCAAAAGGATCAAAGGTAGGTTTTATTGGGCAGAAATTGAAGAACTTAAGTTGCTTAGTTTTAGAAGGTAGTTTTAATTGCCATTTTTAAAATGTGGAGATTCCCTAAGGAAGTTGTTCAACAATTACTACCTATGTCCCTTAAAAACACTGAAAAGTTCAAAGTAGTATAATATGTTTTATGTTTTCTGGGTATTTTTTCTGGGTTAATTTCATTGATAGGACCTGTTGTTTGCTAGGTACTTTCCTGGGTGTTGAGAACCTTAAATGAATCTACTATGAATCTTAAGGTCTAGAGAGAAGGGGCCAGAACATACAAGGTGTGGAATATATGTTGGATTGTTCAATAATTAGATAATAAGATGTGATCACCTTCCTTGCACGTCATTACTACATCTCTGGAATTCTTCATAGAAAACAAGGAAAGCAGCCCAAAAAAACATGCTAGAAGACAGAGAACCATCAAAATTAGAAAGCTTAGACTAGGGATTCCTAACCTTTTGAGAAAGGTAACCACCTCAATCATGTTTCATTTTGCATTCCTTTCTCAAGAAGTAATATGTCCATAGATAAATCTTTTCTACATGACCACTCTATTGAGGACATCACCATAGTACCAACATGGCCCTTTACTAACGGCTGCCTAGGACCACCCTCACTCATCCTTTGCTTATATAGTAGCTTCTATGTAAGATACCATAGGTGGATTATTTTAAAATAAACCTTGAGCCATGAAATTACAGAGGTGACTAGAATGCTCCAATTCATAAAATACAGGTTTCTTCCTTCAACGGGGTAAATTGCCGAACTCATGATTTTTTTTTTTTTAAGATTTTATTTATTTATTTCACAGAGGGAGAGAGATCACAAGGAGGCAGAGAGGCAGGCAGAGAGAGAGGGGGAAGCAGGCTCCCTGCTGAGCAGAGAGCCCGATGCGGACCTCGATCCCAGGACCCTGAGATCATGACCTGAGCCGAAAGCAGAGGCTTTAACCCACTGAGCCACCCAGGCACCCCAAACTCATGATTTCTGACAATGATTTTGGAGTAACCCAGGCTGCCTGTAATTGCTTTAGTTATTTCAAGAGAGCTCATAAAAATTTTAAGATTTCTATGTATACATTATACAAATATAAACATATTCATGCATATATCTGCTTAGAATGATCTACATGATTTATACTACAGACTTTTACCTTTTAAGAGATGTAACACCTCCTACTTGTTTTATCATTTCTTTAAAGTACAATATAAATCAATTAGTTTTAAACTTAAACCAGAGGAAAACTCGGGGTTCCTTTCCTATCTGTAATTCATTTGAACCTATTAATTTTCAACGATAAGCAAACCTAACACTAACATTCCTCATTCCCATTGCCCTCAAATTAATGCATATTTTGGCTTGATAAAATTCTTAGTCTAAGGGGCACCTGGGTGGCTCAGTCTGTTAAGCAGCTGACTCTTGATTTTGCCTCAGGTCATGATCTCAGGGTTGTAGGATTGAGCCCCACGTTGGGGCTCTCTCTTCCTCCGCTCCTCTCTCTCAAATAAATAAATAAAATCTTTAAAAAAAATTTCTTCGTCTAAGGTAATGAAATAAAGACAATTTAAAAAAGATAATATAATACATGTACTTGATGAACTGTCTACCCTAC
This sequence comes from Ailurus styani, assembly GCA_002007465.1. Lineage (NCBI taxonomy): Eukaryota > Metazoa > Chordata > Mammalia > Carnivora > Ailuridae > Ailurus > Ailurus styani. The sequence continues at coordinate 515,960 of LNAC01000257.1, forward strand.
TAATTATAAAAACAGGAAGAATACTAACTGCCAAGTTTTAATGAGTGATTACTATGTGTCAGGATAAATTCTGTGTATTTTCTCATTTAACCTTTACAGTACATATAAATGAGGCAAATGAACTATCTTTGAAAAAAATAAAAAGAGAGATAGATTTGGCTTGATGCCATACTCCTGAGCGCTTCATTGGTATCACATGACTGAAGAAAGAACTGAGGAAGCTGGACTCACCTTTCCTATTAAGTTATACAACTGTACCTTCATCATATTTGGCATTTTTCTATGGTTTGAAAAAAAGTGTTGACAATTTTCTGCATCTATAACATTTCGGATGAGCAATTTCTATCCTATTGTGTTTCCTCACATATGGTGTTCTAGCTCAAATAGCTCTGGTATTTTTAACTTGCACAATATTAGTAAGCCACTTTGAATTATTCTTCGCTGAAAGAATCCAAACTAACACAAGAAAATTACATGTATTATTGAGGCTAGTGTGTTCACTGATTTTCAAACAAATTTCTCAGCAGAATCACAGTATTTTACAGCTGAAAGGGATCATAAAGCTTATCTAATCTGACTACCTTTTTTTTTTCCTTACAAGTGAGAATCCACAGCAGACAGGTTTAAGTGTTTCTCCCAGGTCAGAGCAGCTAGTTAGTAGTAGATAAAACTAACACCCCAGTGCTTTTTCTACATTAAAAACTATTATTATAAAAACCACATTTTTTTTGCAATGCCCTGCAGAGGACATACCAGTCATAAGTAATTGGCATTTTTTAAAAATGGCAATTTTTATGATACTATATTATCCTCAGTACTGAAATTTGACACTTGTGACTACCAGTTACATACTACTGTCGTGTATCATTGTTCACAATTTTTTCCAGTATCTATTTCTTGTATTCCTAACCAAATTGTGACTTTGCTGTGGTAGGCATAATTATCTTTTTAAAATGTTTCTTACATCCCTTAATACATCTACATATATTTGAGCTGCTTAACGATTGGAAAGAGATTGACATAAATATATTTAGATTTTAGTCTTATACTATGTGACTCAAAATAGAACCAAACAACTGTCATCTTGTATGGATTCAGGTGAATTTGTTTTGAAAGGGACAAAGTTAAGAAAGTCCTCATTTCTTCATAGCAAGCAGTTGGGATTGTCCCTGAAGGTGAGTGGTTTTAGGAGCTTGAAGAGACTGTTGAAGGATGGAATCAATATTAGAGGAGATGAGAGAGTTGACTAGGTCTTAAAGATATGGGGTAGCATATCCCATCAAATTCCTCAATCAAAACCGAGCTAATAATGACCAAGGACTGACCACAAGTGTGCCCCTGCCCCGCCTCCCCCGTCAGTACTCTGCCTGTATTGAATCATCCACACCTGAGAACCTTAAGAATATTTTCGTTTTGTGGACAAAGACGACATTGAAGCTCAGAGATACGTCATTTGCCAACCGAAGCAGCTACTAAGGGGTGGAACCACGATTCAAACACCAACTGCCCCGACAGCCGGCCTATGCTCCCAGAGACTGATGACTAGGAAAAAACCAGGTAAGTATGTGGTGTTTGATACAGTGCTGAATTAATGCCGGGCTCTCCTGCAGGAGCTCAATTGTTAGTTCCCCCATTTGGAGGTTTTCAATCCACTCTCCCCATACGTGTTTACCCACCCAATCCTTATTCCCCAAACATCCACATATTTACACACACTCCACTTTTTTTTTTTTTACCAACTCAGTTGTGTAGGTAACTAGGTATCAAACTTCTATTCTTATATTAGTCTTCCTCATGGGAAGGACTTAAGCTCACAAATGTACAATGAGTCCGGCGACAACACTTGGCTCTCTCCACATTACTCCCGGTAAGGGTACTAATACTAATACTGGCTCTGGGTTACAAAACATACGCACAAGCATAGCTTGGTTATACAGAATTCAACGCAATAAAGATTTTTCTTTTCCCATTATCCAGCAAATGCAAGAATTACCATGGCTGATGCCAAAGACATTTGGCTCTAGTAGTGGAAACTGGGAAGCAATGGTGAAATGAGGTAAGAAAATCCGGGGCCAGAAAGAAGGTGGACATAAGTCATCAACTGCTTTTCCCAGGAACTTGCTCTTTTTGGATAAGCGCTACGAATACCAACCCCAACCTGCTGCCATAGCCTACAGTCCCCTCCGCCCGATTCTGAACCCCATTCAGGTTAGAGCAGATGCACACACCGCGGGGAGTCTCGTTTGCAGGAGATGAGTGTTCCCTTGCTCTATTTTAATGCTTGCTGCCGGGCCGGGAAGAAGAGTTGCCAGAAATCGTGGAGAACGGGGACAGCCAAGCTCTTTCAAGCAAAGACTAGTCAGCCCAGGAGCAGCGAATCATGACTTGCGCAGTATTTAACGGTTCGCGTAAACAAGTTTCTCTACTGCCTGCGTGCACTTTTGGAGCCAGCTCCGGCAGACGTGGGCAACGCCGGGGAGGCCTCCTGCGAGGCTCTGCGGATACGCAGGCAGTACAGCCTCCAGCACCAGAGCCTAGGGCCGCAGGGGAGGCTCTGGGAACCGCCCCTTCCTGATCGCCAAGGCCAGCGTGGGCCTTAATAAATACTCCGCCCGGCCCCTTTGGAAAGGCTAAGTTCAAACACATAGCGCTCAGCCTGGGGCGGGTCCGGGAAGGACGCCCAGAGATCCGACCACCAGCCCCGGCCTGGCCCTACGGCCGCGCCCGCGAGCCTGCAGACCGATCCGGGTTACTGCGCCTGCGCGCTCCGGCTCCGCCCCCACGCCGCTTTCCAAGGCCGCGCTCCGGGAGCCCGCCGTCGCTTAGCAACACACGAGTCACAGTCGCGGCCCTCCGCGCGCCCCTTTCAGGCAGGGCTTAGTCCCAGATCTTGCCGTGAGGCTCCTCGCTGCCTCGTGTTAGGCCGCGGGAGCGCATGGAGCGCGTGGAGGGAAAGGAGGATAAGCAGCCGTAAGTGCCGGGGTTTGGATCTCTATTTCCCCTTCTGAAACTGTTTCCTTCCTTCGGGGAGCGTGAAGTGAGACCCGAGGGGTGGGTCCTCAGGCCATCGTCAGCGCTTTAACCCTCCAGTCCTACCTCTAGTAGTTGAGAGCTTACCCGAATACTTTTTAAAACGCACCGCTTACCGGGCACCCACTGTGTGTCAGGCGCTTTGCATGCATTGCCTGGCCCAACATTCTTCAAGTCCCATGGAATCTTCGACAACTCACACCCCACATCTAAATTATTAGCAAGTGCTGTAGGCTTTGCCTTTAAAATATATCCAGAATTCCAGTATCATCCCCACCCTGGCCCAACGACCAGCGTCTCTTACCTGGATGTTGTAACAGTCTCGACTGCTCCGCTTGCCTCTCTGCGTCCTCAGCATAGCAGTCTGAGTGGTCTTTTTTTTTTTTTTTTTTTTTTACAACGTAGGTTATATCACTTTCTCCATCGGCCCTTGCAGAGTAAGAGCTAAAACTAAGGTCCTTGCAGTGGCCTGTGGGACCTCCACAAACTGCCCCTTTTCCTTTCCCTGGTCTTATCTGCTGCTTGCCCTCTGACTCCACCCTGCTCCAGCACGCAGGCCTCCCTGCTAGCAGTGATTCTCAAAGTGTGCTTTCCCCGCTATCACCTGAGAACTTACTAGAAATGCATATTCTTGCAGGCTCCTCACCGCAGATATACTGAATCAGAAATTTGGAGTTGAGAACAATAATCTGGGTTTTAACAAGCCTCCAGGTGATTCTGGTGCACCCTAAATTTTGAGAACTATTGACCAAGGTGTTACAGCTTAATACCACATGGCCAGGGGTATCTGCTTCCAAAGCCTATATATTTGTCACTAGAAGAGCGGTGGTTCTCAACATACATAAGAATCACCTGGAGAACTGATTAAAACAGTTTTCTGGGAACCTGTCTCGGGTTGGGATGGGGCCGGTAAATTTGTACTTCTAACAAGGTAAAATTGATGTCAATGCAGCAACCTAAGGCCAGGTGTTTCTGTTGCAATGCTTTGGCAATTACAGCTCACTCTGCTAGAATGCCCTTCCTCAAATATCCTCTTAGCTCGCTCCCCTTTCCTTTTTTCAGTTGCCACCTTCATAATGCAGCCTCCACCCTGTCTAAAATTGCAGCCTCCCTCCCACATACATGCACTCCTTTTCCCCATTCCCTGCTTTGTTGTTGTCCTTAGCACTTAACACCATCCAAAAGACTGTATGTCTTACTTATTATTTGATTTCTCATCTGCCTTCCCTCTGCTAGAATGTAAGCTCTGTGAAGACAGGAATTTTTGTTTTGTCACTCCTGTATCCTCAGTACCTAAGCAGCCCCAGGCACAAAATTCAATAAATATCTGTTGAAAGAATGAATTATTCGACATTATTGTCACATCTCTCTCAATAGGCATTGTTGCCCTTACCATGCAAAGGAGGAAACCAAGGCTCAGATATTAAATGGCAGAGTTGGGATTCCAACCCAGGTCTGACTTTCTTCACTGCCTATTAGTGTTTTTGTTTCCTTCTAGTAAGAAATTACTACAGAATCATATAGTTCACATTTATGTGTTAATCTGTAGCTACTGACTCCCCAAATACTTAATTGAACAAATACATATACATGCAAACACAGAGTCACATTCCCTTCAAGGATGTGATGCCAGTGCAAGTATATTGCTGAGTTACAACCATGAGAAGCAAATGGAAAAAACTGATGTCAGATGTCTATAATAAATCGATCATGACCTTTCCAGAGATATGTGTTTATTTAAAAGTAATAGAAAAAGCCAAAGGAGTTATTCACACTTGACCAGTAATCAGTTTTTCCAAAACTTTACAGAGAGCAATTTTTGTTGGGCTGCAGGGAACTAGAATCCCAGGGTGCTGAATGTTGTTTGTATGTGTACTGGAGTCGGGGTTGGGAGTGTACACCTACACTAAGCCAGACTGAAAAACAATCCGAGCAGATTCACCAGAAATATGCAAATACTGTAACAGCGGTCCATTTACCTGTGATGAACAGGATGCTTCCCCAGGTAGCTACATAATGGTGAATGAAACACAGTCTTCACCCTTACGGAGCTTACTGACTAGTAAAGTACTACAAATGTAGTGCTTACCAAAAAATAAAACAAAAACAAAACTAGGTACATAAATTATAAGTCATGGTGTTATGAAAGAAAGTACTAAAATAGAGACTACATGGGGCAGGAAGGGGGAAATCTAGGAAAGCTTCTGAGGAGATGGCTTTTAAGTGGAGACCTAAAGATAATGGACCAGTGGTGCAGGGAGCCAGGAAAGAACTGCCCAGACAGAGGGGACAGTGTGTGCGAATGCCCTGAAGGGAAATAACTGGTATGTCCAGGAACTGAAATCAGGCGTGCTGTCTGGAGAAGTGAGGGGAGAGAGATCTCAGTGCCTGGGAAGAGATTAGCTGGAGCCCGGTCCCTCGGCCTCAGAGCTATGATAAGGAAGCAGTATTCCCTGTAAATGCAACACAAAGCCATTTGGAGGTTTGCACTAAAAAATGACAGAAAATATGAACCTGGCATTGGTTTGAGGTAACGGAGGGGTTATGTTTTCAGGGACAGGAGTAAGCACAACTGCTCATTGTCTCTATAAATTTGGAATCTTATTTACTCACCTTCCATGGGTCAGGGCTTTGATTTTAAAAGTTTCTATGTAAAAAGTATTCATATTCGGGTGCCTGGGTGGCTCAGTGGGTTAAAGCCTGCCTTCAGCTCAGGTCATGATCCCAGGGTCCTGGGATTGAGGCCCGCATCGGGCTCTCTGCTCAGCAGGGAGCCTGCTTCCTCCTCTCTCCTCTCTCTCTGCCTGCCTCTCTGCCTACTTGTAATCCCTCTCTCTGTGTCAAATAAATAAATAAAATCTTTAAAAAAATAATAAAAAGTATTCATATTCATCTATGTCATTCTTTCCTTTATTTTCCAAGTATGTGAAATTTTAAAATACTGCCTTTTATAGTGTCTATCACTCTTTATTTAAAAGGAGAAAATTTCTATAAATTCTTTCTAAAAACTTTTTAATATTTAAATTTTATAATGTCCAGTTTGGTACCAGTCTAGTTATTAAAAGCAAAAAGTGATGAGATTGAATTGATTGTTCTCCTGCTTACACAGTCTTTTCCTGAAAAGATAAATAGTAGTGGTCATTTGGTACCTTTTATAAGTTTGCCAGGTGAACTTTTAAAATTAAATAGCTATCCTTGTCCAGGTGACTGAATTTACTAAGTAACTTTTCTTTTTTTTTTTTTTAAGATTCATTCATTTATTTATTTTAGAAAGTGTGTGGGATGGGGGAGGGAGGGACAGGGAGAGAGGGAGATAGAGAATCTCAAGCATACTCCCCTCTGAGCAGGGAGCCTGATGCCGGGCTGGATCCCTGGATCTCAAGATCATGACCTGAGCCAGAATCAGGAGTCAGGCTCAATCCCTGGACCCCAATATCATGACTTGAGCCAAAATCAAGAGTCAGTCACTCAACCCACTGAGCCACCCAGGCACCCCCTAAGTAAGTAACTTTTAAAGAAGATGAGTTAAGATTAGCATGTAACTTACCTTCATGAATACATGCTGCAAATAGGATCTGTAACCATAATCAAATTACTACTCTTTCTTTATTCCAAACAAGTGAAAGTCTGTACATTGGGGTGCCTGAGTGGCTTAGTCGTTAAGCATCTGCCTTTGGCTCAGGCCTTGATCCCAGGGTCCTGAGATAAAGCCCCACATCGGGCTTCTGGCTCGGCGGGGAGCCTGCTTCTCCTTCTCCCACTCTCCCTCCTTGCGTTCCCTCTCTCGCTGCATCTCTCTCTGTCAAATAAAATCTTAAAAAAAATAAAGTCTGTACATTGTGCTGGTATATTGTTATGAATCATCATAACAAATCCTTTTATCTTTTATTTAAAATGAGAAGATACCCTTCCATATTTTAATACCACAAGTCCCTTATAACTATTAAGAAAGCCTAAATTGTCTTAACTGATACTTGAAATATATTTAAATTTTATTTTATACAATTATGACACAATCCTAAAATTTCATTGGGATACATTATTTACTATTTCATTCTGTTTTTCAGAGAGCATAAAATAGAAGATGGTGGTATAGTGTATGTAACTGAAAAAAAAGAAGAAATCAAACACGACAAACAACCTGGAACAAGTATACAACATTCAAAACCATGTGTCAGGAGAGGACGTGTATATTATGCGAAATTCATTCATACAAACGCAAGAACATTGAATGAACCAGTTCCCTACATAGATCCCAGAAAAGGGCCAGAAAAGCAGGTTGGATGGATGTTCTTTATATACAAATATAGATTTAGATTCAGAAGCTGTTTTGCAGGATAATTTGGTCACAGACTACATAAAGGATGTGACATATTTCAGACTAATATTTTTTATAATCTAATAGTTAAAAGCAGCTAATAGTTACTACTTAAAAGAGACTATTCTCCCAGATAACTGTTGCATACAAACAGTATATAAATAGGAAAGGAATTCAAATAATTGTTTTTCTAGATTGGGTCAGATTATAGCCGCTTAGTAGTGCTTGACAGATACTGAAGAAAACTATAATATTGTATTTGTGTTACATATTCTAATATAAAAATTTCCCATGATACTCTCTATTAAATAATAGCTATGATTTATTTAAAGTGTGTAAAGTGCTAGGGTTGAGCTAAGTGTTTTATATGTTATATTCTTTAATCTGTATAACAGTTTCTAAGAGGTAGCATTAGAAATATTTCATGGATAATAACATACCACAAAGAAGTAAATTTACATATCTGTGACTACATAGTAAGCAAATGTCACAGTCGGGTTTCTGACCCAGGACTGTTGGTTTAGTCAAACCACACTTATATTCACTATCATACTAAATATGTTTCATTATCTTCTTTCTTCAAAACTAGGTTTGTTGAGGTATGATTTATTCTTAGTTTACTGTTCCTGATGTTACCAATTACCACAAATTTAAACACTAGCTTAAAGCAACCCAATTTTATTCTCAACACATCTTGAGCTCAGAAGTCCAAAATCAGTCTCATGGGCTATTAGCAGGGCTGGTTTCCTTCTGGAAGATCTAAGGGAAAATCCAGTTCCTTGCCTTTTCCAGCTTCTAGAAGCTGCCTCCCTTCCTTGGCTTGTGGCCCCTTCCTCTTTTTTTTTTTTTCCTTTTTCTTTTTTTTTTATTTTTTCTTTTTTTTTATTATTTGCCCCAGGGGTACAGGTCTGTGAATCATCAGGTTTACACCTTTCACAGCACTCACCATAGCAAACCCTCCCCAATGTCTATAACCCATCCACCCTATCCCTACCCTCCCACCCACCCCCAGTAACCCTCAGTTTGTTTTGTGAGATTAACAGTCTCTTATGGTTTGTCTCCTTCCCGATCCCATCTTGTTTCATTATTTTTCTCTCCCTATCCCCCCCATGCCCCACCCCTGACCCTCAAGTGCCTCATATCAGAGAGATCACATGATGATTGCCTTTCTCTGATTGACTTATTTCGCTTAGCATAATACCCTCTAGTTCCATTCACGTTGTTGCAAATGGCAAGACTTTGTTTCTTTTGATGGCTGCATAGTATTCCATTGTATATATATGCCACATCTTCTTTATCCATTCATGTGTTGATGGACATCTAGGTTCTTTCCATAGTTTGGCTATTGTGGACATTGCTGCTATAAACATTCAGGTGCATGTGCCCCTGAGGATCACTACCTTTGTATCTTTAGGGTAAAAACCCGGTAGTGCGATTGCTGGGTTGTAGGTTAGCTCTATTTTCAACTTAATTGAGGAAACTCCATACTGTTTTCCAGGGTGGCTGCACCAGCTTGCATTCCCAACAACAGTGTAGAAGGGTTCCCCTTTCTCCGCATCCTCGCCAACATCTGTCGTTTCCTGACTTGTTGATTTTAGCCCTTCTGACTGGTGTGAGGTGGTATCTCACTGTGGTTTTGATGTCTTCTTTGGAGAAATGTCTGTTCATGTCTTCTGCCCATTTCTTGACTGGCTTATTTGTTTTATGGGTATTGAGTTTGAGAAGTTCTTTATAGACTTTGGATACAAGCTGTTTATCTGATATGTCATTTGCAAATATTCTGTCATTTGTCTTTTGGTTTTGTTGACTATTTCCTTTGCTGTGCAAAAGCTTTTAATCTTGATGAAGTCCCAATAGTTCATTTTTGCCCTTGCTTCCCTTGCCTTTGGTGATGTTCCTAGGAAGAAGTTGCTGCAGTTGAGGATTTTTGCCCTTGCTTCCCTTGCCTTTGGTGATGTTCCTAGGAAGAAGTTGCTGCAGTTGAGGTTGAAGAGGTTGCTGCGTTCTCCTAAAGGATTTTGATGGATTCCTTTCTCACATTGAGGTCTTTTATCCATTTTGTGTGTGGTGTAAGGAAATGATCCAGTTTCATTTTTCTGCATGTGGCTGTCCAGTTTTCCCAATACAATTTGTTGAAGAGACTGTCTTTTTCCCGTTGGATATTCTTTCCTGCTTTGTCAAAGACTAGCTGACCATAGAGTTGAGGGTCCATTTCTGGGCTCTCTATTCTGTTCCACTGATCTATGTGTCTGTTTTTGTGCCAGTACCATACTGTCTTGATGATGACGGCTTTGTAATAGAGCTTGAAATCTGGAATTGTGATGCCGCCAACTTTGCTTTTTTTTTTCAACATTCCTTTGGCTATTCGGGGTCTTTTCTGGTTCCATATAAATTTTAGGATTATTTGTTCCATTTCTTTGAAATAAATGGCTGATATTTGATGGGAATAGCGATTAAATGTGTAGATTGCTCTAGGTAGCATAGACATTTTCACAATATTTATTCTACCCATCCATGAGCATGGAATGTTTTTCCACTTCTTTGTGTCTTCCTCAATTTCTTTCATGAGTACTTTATAGTTTTCTGAATACAGATTCTTTGCCTCTTTGGTTAGGTTTATTCCTAGGTATCTTATGGTTTTGGGTGCAATTGTAAATGGGATTGACTCTTTAATTTCTCTTTCTTCTGTTTTGTTGTTGGTATATAGAAATGCAACTGATTTCTGTGCATTGATTTTATATCCTGACACTTGACTGAATTCCTGTATGAGTGCTAGCAGTTTTGGAGTGGAGTCCTTTGGGTTTTCCACATAAAGTATCATATCATCTGCAAAGAGTGAGAGTTTGACCTCTTCCTTGCCGATTTGGATGCCTTTTATTTCTTTTTGTTGTCTGATTGCTGAGGNCTTAGAATTGTTTGTATTTCTTTGGTGTTGGTTGTGATCTCTCCTCTTTCATTCATGATTTTATTAATTTGAGTCCTTTCTCTTTTCTTTTGGATAAGTCTGGCCAGGGGTTTATCAATCTTATTAATTCTTTCAAAGAACCAGCTCCTAGTTTCGTTGATTTGTTCCACTGTTCCTTTGGTTTCTATTTCATTCATTTCTGCTCTGACCTTTATTATTTCTCTTCTCCTGCTGGGTGTAGGCTTTCTTTGCTGTTCTTTCTCCAGCTCCTTTAGGTATAGAGTTAGGTTGTGTACTTGAGACCTTTCTTGTTTCTTGAGAAAGCCTTGGATTGCTATATACTTTCAGGACTGCTCTTGCTGTATCCCAAAGATTTTGAACAGTTGTGCTTTAATTTTATTTTCATTTGTTTCCATGAATTTTTTAAATTCTTCTTTAATTTCCTGGTTGACCCATTCATTCTTGAGTAGGGTGTTCTT
>LNAC01000257.1:526882-646081 GCA_002007465.1 Ailurus styani
TGTTGTTTGGGGATGGAATGTTCTGAATATATCTGTGATGTCCAACTGGTCCAGGGTGTCATTTAAAGCCTTTATTTCCTTGTTGATCCTTTGCTTGGATTATCTGTCCATTTCNAGGGTGTTAAAGTCCCCTACTATTATTGTATTATTGTCAATGTGTTTCTTTGATTTTGTTATTAATTGGTTTATATAATTGGCTGCTCTCATGTTAGGGACATAGATATTTACAATTGTTAGATCTTCTTGTTGGACAGATCCTTTAAGATGATATAGTGTCCTTCCTCATCTCTTATGATATTCTTTGACTTAAAATCTAATTTATCTGATATGAGGATTGCCACTCCAGCTTTGTTTTGATGTCCATTGGCATGGTAAATTGTTTTCCACCCCCTCACTTTAAATCTGGAGGTGTCTTTGCATGTAAAATGAGTTTCTTATAGTCAGCATATTGATGGGCCTTGTTTTTTTATCCATTCTGATACCCTGGGTCTTTTAGTTGGGGCATTTAACCATTTACATTCAGGGTAACTATTGAGAGATAGGAATTTAGAGCCATTGTATTGCCTGTAAGGTGCCTTTACTGTATATTGTGTCTCTTCCTTTCTGGTATATGTTTCTTTTAGGCTCTCACATGCTTAGAGGACCCCTTTCAATATTTCCTGTAGGGCTGGCTTGGTGTTTGCAAATTCCTTTAGTTTTTGTTTGTCCTGGAAGCTTTTTATCTCTCCTTCTATTTTCAATGACAGCCTAACTGGATATAGTATTCTAGGCTGCAAATTTTTCTCATTTAGTGCTCTGAATATATCATGCCAGTTCTTTCTGGCCTGCCAAGTGTCTGTGGATAGGTCTGCTGTCAGTCTAATATTTCTACCATTGTATGTTATACACCTCTTGTCCCAAGCTGCTTTCAGTATTTTCTCTTTGTCACTAAGACTTGTAAGTTTTATTATTAGATGAAGGGGTGTGGACCTATTTATACTGATTTTGAGGGGGGTTCTCTGTGCCTCCTGGATTTTGATGATTGTTCCCTTCACCAAATTAGGGAAATTCTGTACTATAATTTGCTCCAATATACCTTCTGCCCCCCCTTCTTCTTCTGGGATCCCAATTATTCTAATATTGTTTCATTTATGGTATCACTTATCTCTCGAATTCTCCCCTCATGGTCCAGTAGTTGTTTGTCTCTCTTTTCCTCTGCTTCTTTATTCTCTGTCATTTTGTCTTCTAAATCACTAATTCTTCTTCTGCCTCATTTATCCTAGCAGTAAGAGCCTCCATTTTTTATTACACCTCATTAATAGCTTTTTTGATTTCAGCTTGGTTAGATTTTAGTTCTTTTATTTCTCCAGAAAGGGTTTTTTATTTCTCTAGAGAAGGATTCTCTATTACCTTCCATGCTTTTTTCAAGCCCAGCCAGCACCTTAATAATTGTCATTCTGAACTCTAGTTCTGTCATATTACTAATGTCCGCATTGATTAGGTCCCTAGCCATCGTTACTCCCTCTTGTTCTTTTTGTGTGTGTGTGTTGATTTTTCCACCTTGTCATTTTATACAGATAAGAATAGATGGATGAGAGAACAAAATACTAAAGGGCAGCAATGACCCCAGAGAAATATACACTAACCTAATCATAAGAGGCCTGGAACTGGGGGGGAGAAGAGGGAAAAAACCAAAAACCAAAACAAAACAACAACAAAACCCCCAAAATCAAACAAACAAAAACAAAAAAAGTAAAACAAAACCCTATATCTATATTATCTATTTCTGTTTCTATATTTATCTCTGTCTCTGACTATCTCTATATCTATCTCTATCTCTATTAGACTGGTGAATTGAACAGGCCCTATATGTATACAAAAAAATAAGGTTAAACACAACGAAGGGATAAAATATGACCGTAACAATGAAAATTAAAAAAGATTAAAAAGTGTTGATAAGATATAATAGTTAAAAAACGTTATAATAGGAAAAAGGAAAAAATTTAAAAGAGTAAGAAAAAAATAAAATTAAAAGAATTTAACTTTGAACAACTAAAGAATCATGGGGAAAAAGCCATGAATTCTCTGCGTTGCTTTTCCCTAGCTCTGGAGTTCCACAATTCTCAGTGATCTGTGAACTTGGCTTTGGCTGGATGTTTTTGCTAATCTTCTGGGGGAGGGGCCTGTTGCTGTGATTCTCAAGTATCTTTGCCCAAAACGGAATTGCACCACCCTCACCAGGGCCCAGGCTAAGTAATCAGCTCAGGTTCGTTCTCAGGAGCTTTTGTTCCCTGAACACTTTCCGTACAGCTTTGGAGGACGGGAATGAAAATGGTGGCCTCCTATTCTCTGACCCGGAGGAGCCGAGAGCTCGGGGCTCACTCCTCAGTGCATCCTCAGAGAAAAGCAGTCAGTCCCTCCTGTCTTTCTGGTCTCCATCCGCACTCCGAGCGCACCCGGCCTGTGACCGAGCATTTCTATCTCTGGTGCATGGCCCCGTTTAGAATCTCCAAACCCAGCAGATTCTTGCAGCTGTTCCCATGCCGCTTCTCCCGGAGGAGGAAGGAGGGGGTTCTCCCTGGGTCTGCCGCCTGTGGGGTCCCACTGAAAGAGCAGTGGCCTGACTGTGCTTTGGATCATGGCCCAAGATAACACCGAGCTGAGAGACACCGTCTCAGCTTGGTTCCATCTCTCCAGTTGGCTTCTCCTCTCTGATACCTGGAAGCTCTGTCATGCTCAGACACCCCTGGTCTTTTTGTGTCCCCGTGGGTCCTGAGACCACACTGTCCCCGCGAGGGCTTCACCCCCCACTTAGCCTCTGGGGTGATGTCCCTCAGGGGAGCAGACTTCTAAAAGTTCCAGTTTTGTGCTCCACTGCTCTCTCACTTGCCGGGAGCCGGGCCCTCCCACCAGGGTCTATCTTCCTGTTGCTTCAGATTCACTTCTCCACACGTCCAACCTTCCAGAAAGTGGTCGATTTTCTGTTCCTAGAATTGCAGCTCTTCTTCTCTTTGATATCCTGTAGAATTTGTAGGTGTTCAGAATGGTTTGATTACTATCTGGGTGAATTTCTGGGACCTGATGATAATCAGTCTCCTACTCCTCCGCCATCTTGCTCCTCCTTGGCCCCTTCCTCTTGAAAGCTAGCAGCATGGCATCATCAAATCTCATTCTGACTCTCCTGCCTCCCTCTTCCGTGGATGGGTGTTGATTACATTGGGCCCACCTAGACAATCCTGGATAATGTCCTCTTCCCAAGATGTTTAATTTCATCTTAGCTGTAACGTTCCTTTTGCCATGTGAGTTTATGTGTAGTTGTGATTTAACTTAACATTTAAATGGAGATTGCTTTTAGCGACCTGTCTTCACATTAATAACATCCAATGTTCTTATCGTAAAATCACTAGCATACCAGGGCACTGTGTGTGAATGAAAGATCTTCATGAGGCAGGAATTAATGTAGTCAAATAGGCATTAATGTCATGTAATAAAACCTTACGTGGGCAGTTTAAAGGCTGTTTTGTTTTATAAACAATAAGGGGATTGAAAAGATATTGACAGTCCAGGCCTATACTGGGGAAGTAAGTCTGGTCCAGAAATCCAGGTTAGTGAAGTTCCCATGTTTCTTACAAAAGTTAATGAATTACTCTCCTGAGCTCTAAGTCAGGGCTGAATTAAAACCGAACTATTAACTGAACCCATCCTTACCTTGGAGATACTAAGGAAAAGAAATAGGTTTGAGAATGGAGATAGAAAATGTAAAAATCTCTAAAATCAATCAACTACTTTTCTCTTATTCCTAGTTTTTAGGTGTCTTGAGAAAGGTAATGTTAGGAGCTATGGTCCAGATGGGGCGACACAGTAGCAGTAGGATCCTTGTTTATTGGCGCTAAAGGCTAAATGAGTCAGAGACCTCTAAGAGTTGGTGAAAGGAAGTTTGAGATGAAGTTAGAGCACAGGGAAGAGAGGCTGCTGGTGGATACGAGTGTGAAGATGCATCACAGAGTTAAGAGCGACTTGTTTTGGGTGTGGAGTGGAGGTAGTGTTCATATTTTAAAAACAAAAACAGCAATCTTAAGTGTACTCATGTTCACATACTCGAGGAGTAATAAAGAATGTTCATTTCACATATCTGTACACTTTGTTCCTTTATTTAAGTGACAGGTTTCTTTTTAAAATTTGATTTGTTTTAAAAATTTAACCATTTTATAGTAATGCTGGCTTTAATGCAAGAACTAATATTTAAAGTGGCATATCTGCTCTTATGTATTTTGCTAAGATAATAGCTTAAGAACCAAACACCAGATTAGTTGATTTTACTTATTTACAAGATATTTAAAGATTTTTTAAAAAATTCATTTGAGAGAGAGAGAGAGAATGAAAGAGAGAAAGAGAGAGAGCACAAGTGGCAGGGAGGGTCAGAGGGAGAAGAAGATTCCCCGCTGAGCAGGGAGCCCGATGCAGGACTTGATCACTGGACTCCAGGACCATGACCTGAGCTGATGGCAGTCACTTAACCAACTGAGCCACTCAGGTGCCCCTACAAGATGTTTAAATGAAACAACCACACAGTTGTACATCAGGACATAAAATTGAGGGTGCCAGAAAGAGTAAAAAGGATCTGTAGCTTGGTCACTTCTAATCATAAGTTTGGTGGTCTTGTGTTTTTAAATATTGGTATTTTAAAAGAGATTATACTAGGTCATTATGTTCCAAAGTGTGTGTTTCAGAGCATTAGCCCTGCCTATGTGTTCAATAAAATGACATTCCGAAGTCAAATACATTTTGGAAAAGCTATATATTTAGATCTTAAAGCTTCACAAATCACATTTGTATATAAAGATTCTAAGAAATCCTGTGAAAAACTTATTTCACTTCGCTTACCTCAATATTTCCCAAATTTATTTAACTTTGGAAACCACTTCTATATAACACCTTTGAATGTGCCACAGACCTAGTATTCCACAGAACACAATTTAGGAATAACTTCTCAGGGATATTATGAGTTGCTTAAAAAGAGTTATTTTCAGCACTCCTGGTATCCACAGCAAAATGGTGATGAACATAGATGCAATGTAACTCTCCTGTTCCCAGAACACATCAGTGTTTTAAAGCCTTTGAGCTCCACTAATAAAACGTGATTCTCTGTAAAGAGTTGTCAAAAGGGCACCTGGGTGGCTCAGTGGGTTAAAGCCTCTGCCTTCGGCTCAGGTCATGATCTCAGGGTCCTGGGATCGAGGCCCGCATCGGGCTCCCTGCTCAGCGGGGAGCCTGCTTCCTCCTCTCTCTCTGCCTGCCTCTCTGCCTCCTTGTGATCTCTCTCCCTCTGTGAAATAAATAAATAAAATCTTTAAAAAAAAAAAAAAAAAAAAGAGTTGTCAAAAGTCTGTATTTCCCTAGGAATCCCCAAAGTTGGATTTTGTGTTCCACAGATGACCACCCCAGTGGCAGCCATCTTTGCCAGGCTGCTGCTGTGGAGTTCTACCTACCACCTCTTGTGTTCTCTTAACTGGCTTCGCCAGGATGCCCCAATTGCTTTTACTTCCTCTCCTCCCAATACTCTCCCTTAATTTCCCAAAGAATGAAAATTAATTAATTTCTCCTAATGCATTTCTGAAGGCTTAGAGATAGCAGAAGTATAACAAGGACTGTCTCACAGTGGTTTCGAAAGGTGGCTAAAGGGTTCAGTATAATGGCCATCGGGTCTTCCAGGGGCGGGGGTTAGTGGGAGTCTCTTCCTCAGGAATCTCCTAGATGTCTCCATACCATGGAGCTCCAGTGACTGTTATCCTGGAGCAGGAAAGAAGACTGGCCTTGGGCTGAAAGGGAAGGCATCATGCTTTTTCTGGGTCCAAAGTTTTGAACTGAGAGCAACTATCTCTTTAGGCAAAACCCCTTCCACAATCTCCAAGAGGTGGACTGAACCCTGAAACCTAGACAAAGCAATCACAGTAGAGAACTTTTCCCAGTTTGGCTTACTTCATCATAAATAATTCATGTCAACCCCTCACAATCCACTTCAAGTAATGGTGCACAGAGCAGTAAATTTTTATATTTAGTCTTTTGCTTCAACATGGGGTGGAGGAAAAAACAATCTTCCACCTATCTCTTTAATCTCATCATCTTTTATGAGCAAATGCTTGTACCAAAATGGCATGCACAGGTGTGCAGGCCCATATACATTCTCGCTCTTCCAGGAACAAACCAGACTCTTCAGGCAAAGGGCAGACTACCCCAAAATAGAAAACAGAAAAACAGCACTTTTTGAACTGTAGGATTTCATTCTGCCAAAGTGAAGCTTCACCCCATTTACAGCACTAATTAGAATATTTCCTCCAACTCTGAGGTCTTCAAGTCATCAGTCACTTTAGGAAACATTGTTCATTATTTCCTTTATATTTTGTGAAACTAAAGAGACCATTTTGGTAAAATTCTAAATTCATAAGAAATCTTAAGCAGTGAATTGATATCTCTGTTTTTAGGGTCACTTTTGCAATATACTCTTGTTCAAAAAATAATTGAATGCTGCCAGGAAGTTTGCTCATCCTAGAGTCATGTACCCAATAACTTTGGTGTTAGCAAAGTAATTTTCTGATCAACAGAAAAAGATAATATACAGTATACCTCTTAAAATGTTTTCATAGAAGAGCTTTCTCAAGATATTAAAAATCTCTTTATTGTTACTTCTGAAATAATTTAAGTAGGTTTGTGGTTATCTGGCTTTGCATACTACAGAGGATTTGATAAAGCAATAGAGCACAGAAATTAGAGGCATGCACGGATGGGGACAGGGGTCTGACTCGGACAGCTCTGATGCCTCCTAGGGATACACTTTTGGGAAGTTATTCTCCCAGCAGTTTTCTCTTCTGTAAAGTGGGTGTATCTACTCACAGAATTGTGGTGAGGGTAAGTGAGAAAAGGCCTGTAAATCTGAGACCTTGGGGTAAAATAAACACTATCATAATCATGCAGTGGAGGAGGCCTGCAAGAAGCAGGCATTCTGACAACAGTTAGATGTGACTATTTTCAGCCAGATAGTGAGAAGACACCATCTGTTGAGTAATCTGTTCTAGAATTCCCAGGATCGACATCAAGTAGTCTTAATTTTTATAATTCACCTTTCAGCCCATCTCTCCTCTTCTCCAAAATTCCCTTGTTCCTAAGTTCCTTTGATCTCTGCAAACTTATTCATTACCCTGGGTTACAATTTGTCATTGGCCTAAAAACTGGCAGTCGTTTAAAGTTGCCAAGTGAGGTCCAACTCTCTCTGCTGTTAGTCAGGGCTCAGTTCCCTCTTAGGTCCATGTTCATCCTCTTTTTCAGTTTGAAGATTATTTTCCTTAACGAAGAACCTAAAGTTAAGGAACTCTGACTTTCAGCTCTGAATTGTGTACTTTTCAAATCCTTAGCCTTTCTGTGAATTCTTGATATAACAGATTTTTTTTTCTCCCAGAAAACCCTATTTTTGCTGCCTTTGACATATTTCATGAATTTCTTCTAAGCTTCTTGACAATCTCCTGACAAGGTGACTCCATGAAGTTATTTTTTTTTAATTTGATATTGTACACCTCTTTTATACATGCCTGTCTTTTTAGGAACTAAGCCACTTTGGGAGTTGACTCCCTATGGAGTCAGATGTCTTCAAATGCCTCTTACTTTTCATAGCTTTGTAGCTTCAGGTGCACTGTCAGAATTTTACTTATGTGAATCTCATATTTATCCCCTTTGAATTATATTTTTCAAGTCTCTGACTGCAAAATCATAGTCGATTTTTTAAAAGCCTGATCTCTCTCCTCAAAGCCCAAAGTAGGTGTTCAGTTATACCCAAATAATTGGGCATTAATAATAATACCCAATTCATTGTCTAATAATATCCAAGAACTCCCAGGTGTCACAGTTGCCTTTTCCTAAGGTTGTTTTAAGTCTACCTGATCAACCAGATTTAAGAAAAAAATATTTACTTAGAATTAAGTTAATTATGTTTCCCCTCACTGTTTTCACAACTTTTTTTTTTTAAGATATTATTTATTTATTTGACAGAGAGAGACACAGTGAGAGAGGGAACACTAGCAGGGGGAGTAGGAGAGAGAGAAGCAGGCTTCCTACTGAGCAGGAAACCTGATGCGGGCGCCCAGATCCCAGGACCCTGGAATCACAACCTGAGCCAAAGGCAGACGCTTAACGACTGAGCACCACCCAGGTGCCCCTGTTTTCACAACTTCTAAAGAGATCAGATTCTAATATGTGCTCATGGAGAATCTATCAATTCTCCCTTTCCTGGGTACTTAAGTCAGGTTTTACCATGAAATTTCAGTAACACTGGAGATATTTTTCCTTAGGACAAAGTTTTTCAAACTGAAGCATTAGTGGGTTATAAACCAACGTGGGTTGCAACTAGCATTATGAAATGAAATAGAAGAAAGAAATGATAAAATAGAAAAATAGTCAAGTGCCCTGCATGTAGTAAGAATAAATATTGTGAAACTTTGAATTTTATGTACGTGTAAGCATTGTGTGTTCTTGCATGGCAAAATCTATTTCATGGTGTGGATCATGGACTGAAAACTACAAAAACCACCATCTTAGATGATAAAACATTATTTGTATTTTCATAATGAAAAGTATAGAACATAATTTTTAGATTAAATCAATCCATACACATACATGTATATAAATATATATATTAAAATGGTAGTACAAAATATAGAAATATAATTGGTTGATTTTTACCATTCCATCTGTTGACAGGAAGTAGTTTAAGAATTTAGCAGCTTTATTTTAGCTAAAAATATGTGAATATTCACTTTTAAGTACCTTTTCAAAAAATTCAGTCTTTGTAAAAATACACTTATTCCTAGATTTTGGGATTCCATTTTAGTACTAGAATATCAAATAACTTATTGAATCGAATCACTGAACATTCACAGACATCAAGCAGCACATGAACATGTTCTATATTATTCAATTTTGTGTTTCCAATTTTTTTCTCATGAAGGGTGACTGGTGGTCACATGGTAAAAGACTGGAGCATCCCTTCCAACCACCTTATGACACTAAGAGCACCCAGAGGAGTGACTTTCAAAAACCAGCATGTCCATTGGTTTTGCCAGTCAAACACAGCAAGTTGCAAAAGCCTTCTTGTGGAATAGGTAAGGTTAGCTGTGATAAAACCTCTTTCCCATTCTCTCAGGTTATTGCTAGCAAATTAAGGTGTATTCAATATACTGGCCCCTCCTGAGAAAATTATTTCTCCATGGGAGTTGAAAATACACATACAGCCAATGTAGCCCTTGACAAGTTTGTTCTTTATCCCTTCTTGGTGGACAGCTTATCTCCATACATATTTACTATAACATAGTAAAAATTGGCTTGATCATTGATAACACCAGCCTCCAAGTCATATACTTAGTAGCATTCTGCTCATTATTGTTGCCACCAAGTTTTAAAAAGTATAACTACTAAAATTGTAGGCAGTATTTCTGTAAGCACATTCTGAGGGACACTAATTCCTTATGATATTCAAAAACAGAGGGAGGTGCTCAAATAAGTTTTGTAAAAACTGAATTTATAAAGCTAAACAGATTTTTTTAAGCCACAGAATTCTTAAAACCCTTATTGTAAGCACAAGCATAATGTATTCTGAGAAGAGGAATAAAGAATGTTATGTTTTCCCCACTCCTGACCACCTCACCCTTTTTCTAGGAGATTATTTCACATGACTGGTATCCCACAAAACAATGTAGGAAGTACTGCTACATGGACTGTTAAAACATTGTCAGATCTCAAAGTTATTTACCTGACAATGTTATTATAATGAACTAAGTCTTTCACATTTAGTCAGCTTCTATCCGTTTCCTACCACACGTCCTAGTCATCTCTACTGCTGTAGTAGAATTTAGCAGGTCTTAAAGAAGTGAATGATTAAGTCAAAACAAAAATGCATTTATTGAGTACCCACTCTGGTCGTCACTCCATACAAAAGTTCATAAGCTAAACGCTAAATAATTTTCTGAACCTGACAGTAGACAACAAAGGATTCGTTTTAGCAATCACCAGTCCCTTAATTTTAGCCTTCAGGTCTCTGTGATCTGGCCAGTCTAGTTAAGGATACAAAGGGCAGGTAGGTTGAAGATCAGAACATTAGAAAATGGTCATATTCAGCATGATTTCCACTTCATGGTGGTAGTTAATGGAGAGGACTGTTAGAGGATCTGTAACATGGTCTCTCCTTTAGAAAGGTAATGAAACCAGATTCAGGATGGTAGCCTGAACACAGACATCTAAATCCCCCATCTCCCAAGACTCTATTAAATGACAGTAAAGAAATCAACCCATAAAGATGAAGAGAATGGAAAGAAGAACTTTCTACAGTCCGGGAAGGAATGAAAATTTGTTGATGGATTAAAGAAGGCAAAGAAACAAGAGCCTAGAAAAGACAGAGGGAAAGGCAGCAAAAAGCCAATCTGTCTGACAAAACACAAGGGTAGCTGGAGGCTCAGTCAGCAAGCAAAGCAGAAGGCAAGAATGAATCCAAGGGGAGAATCCAAGGGCGACCGGAAAGTCTGTCTTTTAAATAACCACTCCAGTCATGAACAATCTATTCAATACCAATATTAAGACTAGTGGAGCCCAGTGTCTCAGCTAGCTAGTCAACTAACCACACCAGTTACTTTTTCTGATAATTCAAGTTGATCTATTATCTTATTCTTGGTTTATGAATGTACAACCAAAGATTACAATTATGCCAAATTATTATTTTTTTTAATGTTTGGAGGGTAAAGTCAAGGAAACATCACAGAACATAAAACAACAACAGCAGCAACAACAAAAAATTAGAAACTATGAGAGAATAAAGGCAAAGTGGAGAATCAGTCTAGGAGGTCCAACTTTTCTGGAACTCCAGAAAAGCAAGGAATAAAACTGAAAGCAGAGATAATTATCAACACATAACATTTATTGAGCACATACTATTTGCCAGACACTTTATGAAGTTTCCTAAATATTACTCATTCAATTCTCATCCCAACCCTAAGGAATATATTAGTATGGTAATACTAATACTACTATTAATACTCTCATTTTTCAGATAAGAAAGCAAGCACAGAGTTTAAATAACTTGCCCAAGGCTACAGAGCAAACAACTGGTATTTGAACTCAGTCTACATCCAATAAAAACCAGTACTATACACAGGTTCTAGAATAATAATAAATTCTCCCAATATAAGAGAGAGGCCTTAAAGGAGTCTGAGTGCCTCCAAGTATAAAGGGACAAAAGATACAATCTATATATCATTATGAAATTGCAAAGCAACAATTATAAAAAGAAGATTCTGTAAATTTCCATAAAGAGAAAGAAAAATTAGTCACTAAGAAATAAGAATCAGTATGGAATCAAGCAGTGTTGATACAAAAGCACAATGGAGTTATGTCTTCAAAGTTTCCAGGGGCAAAATTTTTTTACTTAGAAAAGAGGATTAATTTAACACAAATGCTAGAACTATTCTTTTTCAAGTGGCACCAGGCTTTGGACCCAGTGAGATAGAAATGTAGTCCCAACACAATATTTGGCCCTTAAGTGAACAAAATTTGTATAATTATATTATAAATGCTATTTTGTAGTTTTCAGCTTTTAGCATTATACAGATACAGTATGGAAATTTTAAATGTGTTTACAAAACAGAATTATGTTATGAGCCTTAACAAGAAAAGCATACCAACAGCTGACAGAAGATGGGAAATAGAAAGAAGGGTGCTGATATCTTTATTTACCATGAGTATTGAAGAAATACTACCCAAAGCAGATGAAACAAGGAATAGAAGTTTAAGGGTGAAGTGAAAGGAACTAATATAAAAACCAATTTATCTCTCTAGCCCAGTCCTCTTCACTGAACCTCAAACACCCATCCAGCCACCTATGTAACATCTTTTCTTGGAGAGCTAATCTCCTTTCAAACTTAACTGGTTATGGACACTGGGGTTATGGACACTGGGGAGGGTTTGTGCTATGGTGAGTGCTGTGAAAGGTGTAAGCCTGATGATTCACAGACCTGTACCCCTGGGGCAAATAAAAAAACAACAAAACAAAAACAAAAAAGAACTTAACATGGCTGGGATAGAACTGTTCCTTCCCCCCATTCAAACCTATCTCCTGCCAGTTTTCTTCTTTTCAGTAAACGTCACATCTATTCCCCCTCAAGGTTTGATCATCTAGAAGTCATTCCAAAACTCTCTACCTTCTATATCCAATCCATTAACAAATCTTGACACCTGTATCTCCAAAATATACTCCAAATCTTCTTACTAATGTTGTACAGCTCCTGTTAGCCTGCTTTGTCTCTTTCTCCTCCAAAATAGGTTTTCCACACCATTGTTATAAGGATCTTTNTACAGCTCCTGTTAGCCTGCTTTGTCTCTTTCTCCTCCAAAATAGGTTTTCCACACCATTGTCAGAAGGATCTTTTTTAAAAAAAAAAAAAAGATTTTATTTATTTATTTGACAGAGAGAGAGAGAGAGAGAGATCACAAGTAGTCAGAGAGGCAGGCAGAGTGAGAGGGGGAAGCAGGCTCCCTGCTGAGCAGAGAGCCCAACGTGGGGCTCGATCCCAGGACCTTGAAATCATGACCTGAGCCAAAGGAAGAGGCTTAACCCACTGAGCCATCTAGGCACCCTGGAAGGATCTTTAAAAAACACAAATAATATAGCTTTCCTCCATTAGAGGGGTTACTTCTCATTGTTTGTAGAATAAATTTCAAATTCCTCACCATGGCCTACATGGTCCTGTTTAATCTATAGAATTTATCTCCTATTGCTCATGGTATCATGAGAGAGATATTTCAAGAAGGGGGATTTAACTCAGGCCAAGAAGGCAGAGAATATTCTCTGGAAGTCATGGTTATTTCCAAAATGATTTATGCCTGTGTACTTGTTACTGTATTTCCATAATTTACTTACTCTTATAAATTGAAATCCGAGTACTAAGAGAGCTTCTAGAATACATTCAAAGTTGAATACTTTGGAAAGGCTTGCCAAAAGGTGACTTAAAAAAAAAAAAGACTTTATTGTGGAGGGGGAGGAGACAGAACACTAACAGAAGAAAGAGCAGAGGGAGAGGGAAAAGTAGATGTGGGGTTTAATTTCACGACCCTGAGATCATGATCTGAGCCCAAATCAAGAATTGGATGCTTAACTGACTGAGCCACCCAGGTGCCCCCAAAAGTCACTAACTTTTAAAAGTGCTAATTAGGTGTGCCCAAAATCACTATAAAAAAGGAGCTGGAGTAAATTTTTTAAATCCTGAAGAATTCTGCAGTCATTTTATTTCAGATCTGTCTTTAAGTTTCCATTCTGTTTTAAAGAAACAAACCAGAGGGGCGCCTGGGTGGCTCAGTGGGTTAAGCCTCTGCCTTCAGCTCAGGTCATGATCTCAGGGTCCTGGGATCGAGCCCCACATCGGGCTCTCTGCTCAGCGGGGAGCCTGCTTCCCCCCCCCTCTCTGTCTGCCTCTCTACCTACTTGTGATCTCTCTCTCTCTCTGTCAAATAAATGAATAAAATCTTTANGGGATCGAGCCCCACATCGGGCTCTCTGCTCAGCGGGGAGCCTGCTTCCCCCCCTCTCTCTGTCTGCCTCTCTACCTACTTGTGATCTCTCTCTCTCTGTGTCAAATAAATGAATAAAATCTTAAAAAAAAAAAAACAAAGAAAGAAACAAACTAGAAAGGCTACATTAGGGGTGTGGTTCCCACAAGAAACACACAGTGCCATTCTCATCGGTGGATACTTCCGCAAAGAAAATACATTAGCCTTCCAATAAAAATTTGGAGACTGAACTGGTCAGAATAAAGTATCTAAGTTTAGTATAAATAATATTCTAGGATTCTTTAACTTTTTTGGTTAAGTAACCAGGTGGATCCCAGTTGTTTCTCACAAGGAGTGGTTGCTTCTTCTCTAGTTCAGTGTGGGACATGGTAGAAGAGGACAGCAGAGAGCTAGGTTTTGTTCCAGGATGACCAGGTGAGGTCCAGCCATTTCCTAAGAAACTGCCCACCCCCCACCTTCAGCATCAATGCCTATTCATCTGTTCTATTGAACCAGTCTATTTTCCCAGAGTGGAATGCTCCAAACCTCTGCCTGGAGAGAGGAACAAAAAATCTGGGAATTTCTCCAACAGTCGTCTGTGACACTTCTCCTTGTTCCATGCTCCCTGCCCAGAGATGTCAGATGCCTCCATTTTTTTGAGCCTTACTAGGACCCCACCCCATCCCCATAAGCACTTAGCTTCCAGGTTTTTTTTATGGTCTACTCAAGTCCATTGCCATTTAACCATCTGCTTTCCAGTTTCCAAATTTGTTTGTATCTTTGCTCTCATTTAGTTCTCTTTTTTCCTAAGGATTTAAGCTTTATAAGGTCTTTACTAACATTGTACTGGTGTTTTGGGAGGGGCTGGGGGAAATGCACATGTTGAATTTGTCATGTTTAACATGGTCACCTTATCACCATCAATAGTCCCTCCCTCTAGAATTTAATACTGGTTTAGCACTTATAGTGGTTTGATCCTAGCCTCATTACTTAAATTTCATCATTTTTTTCCCTCAATTCAAGAAGTGGGAATAATACTCCCTGCTTTGCAGAATTGCAAGGAGAAATTAAAAATATGTAAAGTGCCTACCACAGTGCTTGGTCCATAGGAAACAAAAAATGGAAGCTATTTTTCTATTATTAATAATTGCATTGTACTATGTTAGGTGTTTAGTCAGAATTTAGCTTTGGAAACCAAGTGTGGAAGTCTCACTTTTTCCTTCATCTCCCTCCCTCCCCTATACCCACACCTCCTCTTGCTCCTCTGCTCTCTGTCTCTCTCTCTCTCTTTTTATTGGTGTTTCTCATTGCCAAATTCCTTACTGTATCCCAGGTCCTAGAATGATGCCCAGACTCAACAAATATTTATTGATTAACTTAATGATAATTACATATTATTTGACAGATTAAAGACATAATATAATTTAAACAAACATACATACCACAATATAGGCCTGCAATTTATTCATATTTTGGATAGTGTTTAGATACTAGTGAAAAGGGGTTTTAAGAGGAAATATTTGAGGGTAACATTTTAATACACACACACGTTTGTATATTCCAAATTTTACATATATGTATATATATGTGCATATGCATACAGACATCGAAACTATGGATGTAAACATGCCTCATACCGATTAAAAGTCATCTCTCCCCATAAGCACTTAGCTTCCAGGTTTTTTTTATGGTCTACTCAAGTCCATTGCCATTTAACCATCTGCTTTCCAGTTTCCAAATTTGTTTGTATCTTTGCTCTCATTTAGTTCTCTTTTTTCCTAAGGATTTAAGCTTTATAAGGTCTTTACTAACATTGTACTGGTGTTTTGGGAGGGGCTGGGGGAAATGCACATGTTGAATTTGTCATGTTTAACATGGTCACCTTATCACCATCAATAGTCCCTCCCTCTAGAATTTAATACTGGTTTAGCACTTATAGTGGTTTGATCCTAGCCTCATTACTTAAATTTCATCATTTTTTTCCCTCAATTCAAGAAGTGGGAATAATACTCCCTGCTTTGCAGAATTGCAAGGAGAAATTAAAAATATGTAAAGTGCCTACCACAGTGCTTGGTCCATAGGAAACAAAAAATGGAAGCTATTTTTCTATTATTAATAATTGCATTGTACTATGTTAGGTGTTTAGTCAGAATTTAGCTTTGGAAACCAAGTGTGGAAGTCTCACTTTTTCCTTCATCTCCCTCCCTCCCCTATACCCACACCTCCTCTTGCTCCTCTGCTCTCTGTCTCTCTCTCTCTCTTTTTATTGGTGTTTCTCATTGCCAAATTCCTTACTGTATCCCAGGTCCTAGAACGATGCCCAGACTCAACAAATATTTATTGATTAACTTAATGATAATTACATATTATTTGACAGATTAAAGACATAATATAATTTAAACAAACATACATACCACAATATAGGCCTGCAATTTATTCATATTTTGGATGGTGTTTAGATACTAGTGAAAAGGGGTTTTAAGAGGAAATATTTGAGGGTAACATTTTAATATACACACACACACACGTTTGTATATTCCAAATTTTACATATATGTATATATATGTGCATATGCATACAGACATTGAAACTATGGATGTAAACATGCCTCATACCGATTAAAAGTCATCTCCTGGTCATTCTGTTCCATCAGCCCACTTAATTACGCCTGGTCTTTGGCATTTCAGCAATGTCATCTTGTGCTGATAATGAAAGTGCCCTTTATTCTTGTACAACCACACAATTTCCTGGCTGCCATCCATGGTCACTTCAACAAATGGCTGGGCTCCATCATATCCTGAGTTGCTATAAGAATAAGTGTTCACTTTCGGTTTTATATTATAAAACCTTACAAATTAGAAAGACTGATCTAATTTGTGAGGAAAGTACTACTTAAGTAAAAGTTGGGGTCTTTATCAGTGACTTGATATTTTAATGTTTTCTTGAATTGCAAAATCAGATTATTATCATGAAAAATAATTTTCTGAAGTAGGCTTTAGTTTGTGTTGTTTTTTTTGCACCAAGGTGTAGCTTCATAATGGTTTCTTGGTGGAGTTATGTTCAAGTTTTTTCACTGTATTTTGAAAATCTGTACCATTATTTTTTGCATTAATAATACTTTTATATAAGATAAAAATAAATACTACTTAGAAGGATGGAGTTTCTGATAGAAAAGTATTACAGATGAATGTTTTTTAAGTAGACACACATAAAAAGTTAAGAAAATTTCCCAAAGTAAAGGTTGCTGAGTTCCCACCAATAAAAGGATCAAGTTGTGTGTTTGAATAAATTCTGGCTTTGTTGATAAAATATAGATGGCTAGACACCAACTTGTTTGGCATATCCTTGTTTGGAAAATTTTGATTTTAATTAGATCAAGTTTCCAAGAAACAGAGAGTGGATTTCAAACATTCTTCATGGACTTTGCCTTATGTTTTGTAATCCTCGTGTAACAAGGCTTCTTTTAAGTAATTACTTTGGGTTCAATTTGAATTCTGAAGTAGAATAAGAACTTGAAGAACTAAGAACTTGAAGATCTTCTTTGATGTTTTCCTACTTAGATGTTCTTCAGTATTGTGGGTGTCTTTAAAAGTCTCATATATTTGCATAAATTAATGTGGTAGTAATGTCTAATTTTAATAGATACAATGTCTGGGTAAAGAATTTCTCTAATAGCTCAGATTCATTTTCTTTCCCTTTATTAGTTCCCATAAAGAAGTGGGTTTTTTTAAGTTATTATTTTTGAGATTCTGGGAGCTTCTAGATCACTATGTATGTATGTATTTATTTAGATTTTATTTATTTGAGAGAGAGAGAGAAAGTGAGAGAGACCACTAGTGGGGAAGAGAGGGAAAAGCAGGCTCCCCATGAACAGGGATCCCAACACAGGGCTCGATCCCAGGACCCCAGGATCATGACCTGAGCCAAAGGCAGACACTTAACCGACTGAGTCACCCACATGCCTCTAGATCACTATTTAAAAGATAATTCATTTAAATTGATTTAATTGACTTGCTTCTGAAATATTTCTGTTTCTTAATTGCATAACAAGTCACCCCAAAATTTAGTTGCTTCAAACAACCATCATTTTATTTACTCATGATTCTGTTATCTGGGCTGGGCTCAGCTGGGCAGTTCTTTGGCTGGTCTTGGTGCTGGACACTTGGGTGGTTGCATTCACTAGGAAGGTCATCTGAGGACTGGACTCAGCAGGGAAGCTGGAATGACCAGGCCCCTCTTTCTACATGTGGTTCTTCCATATGGGCTCTCCAGTAGGGTAGCTGAACTTCTTATGCAGCAGCTCAGGACTCCCAAAAATTCAGAAACAGAAGCTGAAAGGCTTTCTCAAGGTTTATGCCTGGAACTGCGTGTTATTTTTGCTACATCCTATTGGTTAAAGCCTATCACAAGGCCACCCCACATTCACAAGGAGGGGACTGTATGAGGATGTGAATAGTGGAAGGCCAATAAAATAGGGCCACCAGGGGCACCTGGGTGGCTCAGTTGGTTAAGCAGCTGCCTTTGGCTCAGATCATGATCCTAGGGTCCTGGGATAAAATCCCACATCGAGCTCCTTGCTTGGCAGGGAGCCTGCTTCTCTCTCTGCCTCTGCCTGCCATTCTGCCTGCTTGTGCTTTCTTTTTCTCTCTGACAAATAAATAAGTAAAATCTTAAAAAAAAAAATAGGGCCACCAATGTAATGGACTACCACATGTCATTAAATTGTTCTTCCCATGAGAGTTTAGGAGTAGCTAACTCTTCACTTTACTTTTGTCTGAAATATCTTTAAATTACCCTCATTCTAATGGGTGAAAATAGAGCTGGGTATAGAATTCTGGGTTCATGGTTATTCACCTTTTAAGCTTGGAAGATATCATTCCATTGTCTTCTGGAGCCTATTACATCAAGTCTGCAGGAAGTCCAGTTGTTAATCTTTTGAGAGTAATATGTTTTGATTTAAGATTTTTAAGATTCAAAGGGGGCCTTTATATATAGAAAGAGTTATTTATAGTTACTTATGATTTATATTAATGTCCTAGATTTAATATTACAAATGAAAAATATTTCTTTCCTTAAGCCTTTAATTTTTAAATATTGTCTTACTGTAGCTGTAGAGCTGTCTTCTTACTTCATATTAATACTTTCTGTGTCTTTGAGGGTGTTTGTTGTGCTTATTTTAAATTCTTAGAGTATCAGTTCTAATTATTCAGACTCACACAGTACAGGTTTTAAATTTTGTTGTCTTTACAGTGTCTGTCTAGTTTATCTTCGGTCATGTTCCCCAAGGGGAATCAACAGCCCTGTAGAGGCAAAATGTAAAGGCTAGGGTCTAGCTTGTGTGCCTCTCAATGAATTTAAAGGAAAGAAAATGAGGGTCAGGTTAGAGAGCGTCAGACCCCATAAAACCAACCTTGACCATTTCCATCTGCTGTCATTGTACTAGGCCATCCTCTAGTTAGAACACCATCCCTCCCTTCCACTTTAAACTCCTAAAAAGAGGCATCCCAAGAAAAGGCAATTCCTTGATGTTTTCAGTCCACCAGCACTGATGGTTGCTGGGGGAATGGTAGCAGAGCAAATACCCAAAGGGGCAGCATATACCCGTTTTCATCAGCTCCTTACTCTAAAGGGACTCCTGTGCTGTTCCAAAGTTACTAAGTTGACAACAGATGGATAGCCAGTTGCTGCCAGTTTCTTCCCCCTGATGCAAGCAATGACCTTCCCAAGGCAATGTGGGGGTAGGTGTCAAGAGATTTTAAAACCTCTCCCCCACTTATTCTTGGCCATATCTGACCTTCTTACCCTCCAGCCCATGCTGCCACCAATCCTTCACCCCAGTCCACTAAGGTCTCTGGGTTTCTCACAGTGGATAGTTCCTCAAATTCATGCTTTCCCCTTCCATTAGGATACAAAAGAACTGGCCCTTTGACTTGTTGTAAAGAACTTCTCTAATTTGATCTCAGCATCTTTCAATTCTCAAATCAAATTATTATCCCCATTTTAGAGAGGAGGAAATTGAATCACAGTAAAGTTAAGTGATTTGTCCAAAGTCACACCACTAGGAAATGTGGTAGGGCTAGAATTTGAAAATATGTCTATCTTATCCCAAAGCCCATGCTTTGGATACTTCATTAACCCCACCGGATTAATGACTGAATTTAGAGCTGTTTCATTTTATTCAAGAATCTATCAAACCATGTTGCTGAAAACACTAATGTTCTGTGGGCTGGACCATGGCATTCACACAAAACTTAGTAGTCTTTTCCCAAATGGTAGAAAAAAATATGTATAAGTTATGGCTAGACTTTTCTCAATGTCATAGTTGCCCATACATTTTTAGTAAATCTTTGGCACCTGCTGTTCTTTTGTACACTAGCAAATCCTAAAAAAAAAAAAAAAAGGTAATGATTATGTAGAAAATTAGTTTTGAGTAACTGATCTCAACTAGATATCAAGAAAATGTTATCAGTTAACTTGTTTTTCCCTGCTAACAGGGAAAAGATTGCCATGTCAAATGATGTAATATTTAGATACTTAAAGACTCATCTTTCTTGCTAGTAAAATTAGTTTATATCAATGTCTGAATATTGAATTGAATTCATGAATGCTTAATATGTATGAATTTACTAACATATTTCTCCTTCTTATATATTCTCCCTAACTTTAAAGGCAAGATTTTTTAAAAATTAAATTTCATTTTTAATAGTTAACTCATGCATATAAATACAAAATTGAAATGGCACAAAAGAATATACAGTGAAAGTGAACCCACCTCTGTCTTCCAGTGACCTAATTCTCTCCCCATGCAGCAGTCACTTTATCAATCTCTGGAATGTTATTCCAGAGATATGGTAGGTATACATAACCTCCTGTATATGACTTTTTTATAAAAGGGAGAATTTTAAAATTTTTTCTTTGGTATAATTTTACCTCACTAAACTGGGAGTTGATCTGGTCTTTTTATAACTGTGCATGCTAAAAGTAAAAATAAAGTGAGTTTTAGAAGTTATTAAAAATGTGGAACAGAGAGAGACCAATAGAATGAATCTCTATATACCCATCACTTAGCTTGAAAGATTATTTAAAAGTGCTTTTTAGGGGTGCATGGGTGGCTCAGTGGGTTAAAGCTTCTGCCTTCAGCTCAGGTCATGATCTCAGAGTCCTGGGATAGAGCCCCACATCAGGCTCACTGCTCAGCAGGGAGCCTGCTTCCTCCTCTCTCTCTGCCTGCCTCTCTGCCTACTTGTAATCTCTCTCTCTCTGTCAAATGAATAAATAAAATCTTTTAAAAAAATTTAAAAAATCGAAGTGTTTTTAAAGGGTTTAACAGTCTTGGGGTGCCTGGGTGGCTCAGTGGGTTAAAGCCTCTGCATTCGGCTCAGGTCATGATCTCACGGTCCTGGGATCGAGCCCTGCATCAGGCTCTCTTCTTGGCAGGGAGCCTGCTTCCCCCTCTCCCTCTGCCTGCCTGCCTACTTGTGATCTCTTTCTCTGTCAAAAAAATAAATAAAATCTTAAAAAAAAAAAAAAGGGTTTAACAGTCTTACAAATTTTTGGAACGTCTGTCAATGGGAAATGGAAAGAATCATATATTCAACTACAACTAAATAGCTCTGGAGTCTTCCAGGTCATTCTGTTAGTGCTAGTTGGGAGCAGCATATGCATAAAGTTCACATAGCCTTTCTAGTAGTAAAAAATGAGTTAACAAATGAACTGTATTCACACCTTTCCTAAAATTTTGGTTAGTATCTGTGCAAGAGACATATCTAACAGACTTTTAAAGCCATTATTGCACTAATATTAGTTTTAGAAAGAACTAGTAATTCCATATATGGGGCTAATTCAGTTGTTTTGGTTTGGTCTTTTCATGGAGAAAGAATGATGCATTCACTATAATATACATACTTTTAAAAATTTAGTTTTATTAGCATTTTTTAAAAAGTGTGATTATGAATATTGATTATATTTCCATATACAAACCTAATTTTTGTCCTGACTTCCCAAAATCTTTTTTCTCAGTTCCACTTGCCTCTTCTGATGCATCAGCAGAACTTCAAAAGAATTTTAGAGAACACATCTCTTTTTTACATCAATATGATGCTAGGAAAACTCCCAATGAGCCCATCCGGGGAAAGGTGAGAGTATTCAGAATCAATTATTTAATACTTTAGGATGGGACAGATTTATGATAGAACATTAAGCTTTTCCAAGTCATAACCATCTTTCTAAAAGTCTATTTCAACAAACTAACGTGGTTGTTAGGGGGATAAAACTCAACAACGTGCTGTAGTTAAAATTAAGGAATGATGTCATAATTTTGGATCACAATCTTTGGAGTTTGGTTTCAATTATTACAGTCATTGTAGTATAGTAGTAAGGTAATATCAAAATAGTTTGTTAAACTATTGGCTATGCTCCTGTGGGTGTGGCAGGGGAATGCATCTGAGATTTAATACAAAGCCAAACATTAATGTAAGAGTTGCTGGATTTTTTTCCAACTGCAGATGTTTGTTTTCATATTTTACCTTGTCTTTTGTTGAAACTAACTGACATTTGAGATGCAATCACAAATCCTGAGGTCTATGAACTGTAGTTCCTATTGTATCCACAGCAAGCTACAGAGCAAGAGATGAAATTTGACATGAGTAGTCTTAAACAATCCAACTGATAGAAATGTTGAGAAGGGGAAAAAAGATGCTGCCTTTTGGACTTTCGGCTTTTCCCTTTTATTTTCTGGTGTACCCTACTTTACCACTGATGTAAAAGTCTCACTAATCATTATCTTGCCGCTGCCTTCAGTTTTAGACTTAGGTGTCAGCCAATGAGGAGGCAGGGAGAGAAGCGCCTGCCTCGCCAGAACTTGAGCTAAGACACGAGCTCAGCTCACAGCTGCGTCTTCCAGCAACTTGTGTGCCCTGGTTAATGTCAACTTTGTTTTCCTTTCCAGCGACATGGAGCTTTTGTGCAGACAGAGATAAAACCAGGGAGTAGACCAATAGTTCCTACGGGAACAGAGGTATTACGGAATGCTCCGGGGTCATGCTCATCAAAACAGTCCAAAAACACAGAGAAAGGAAACTCAGCGGAAAGCAAAATGATCTCACCAGGTCTCTGCCGACAAAATTCCCCAGAGCCGCTAGAGACTGAAACTCACTTATCAGAAACAGACGTCAGAGAGGCAGCCAAGGCATACCGCAGAAGTCCTGAGAGAAGGGAGAAGGTTGCAGACATCTTCCAAGCAACTGCAGTCAATGCTCTTTTCCCCACACATGATCATTTCAATCCACCAATAAAAAGTCAGGATAAGTCAGGATAAATTACCTTCTTCAGATATAAATCTAATCCTTGGGATGGAGAAAAATTGCAGAATCATACAAACCCTCACAGTTGCTTTTTCTGTTATCAATAACCTCAAAAAATTCAATTTACATAAATGGGAAAATGAAAAAAGACAATTAAAATGCACCAAAAATTTAAGAGTGGTCGCTAATAAGTGGTGGGTTATGAGATATATTTCTATGATACATTATTTATAAACAAAGCAATTTTGTTTTGCACAAAAATGAACATAGTTAACAAACATAAAACTTTTATGAGAGGCCCTATGGGATAATCATTCTGTGGAATCATAGTAGGGTTGGAATTTTGCCTCTACCACCTATGAGCTGTGTGACCCTGGGTAAATTACTTAACCTCTCTAGACTTCAGTTTCCTCATCTGTAAAATCAGGATAATAGCGACTTCCCAAGGTTAGTGAGCATGAGATTATGTCCATTGATCAATAAGTAACCAATGTGATTACATTATCACTATTACTATAATTAATGTTTCAACTGAAGGATAATGTTCTCCTATAACCTTAAATTTTCCTCCTTATTCTAAAATTTTTAGTCCTTCTGTATACAATTAAGAGTGTGAAAAATCTAAAAACATTTCTCCTGGTACTAGTTACACAAATGTGCACATGCGTGCACACACATACACACACACACTCTTACTTCAAAGATCTATGGGTACCTAGAATGTAAAAATATTTCCTAAGTTGTTCTCTATTTTACTTAGATCACTTCTAGTACTAACTCAATCTTTGCTTTTTAGATGACTTTGGTGTGTGGTTAATCCTACCAGCTCTTCTATTTGGCATATTTGGTGTGCCAAAATGTATCTATCAGAAGCTGTGTTCTCTTGCACACAAGTGGAGTAGGTGGAGTATCTTTCTGCTGCCAAAAGAGTATTTATACACTCAGCAAATTTCCATGGCAATATATCAGTTGCATACTATTATCTGTAGTGTTGATAACATAATAGGTGTATCTTTATCCCTTTCTTTTCCACTAAAGAAATTTTAAGAAACTGCAAATGAATGAATGTCATCATTATATATTTATATATTGGGGACTTTCTTACAGTAGAGCAGATTAAGGGTAATAGTGAACCCCTTTCATTACACACACCTTGAAATGTTGAATAAAATATATAGCCAAACTCACAAAACAGAGAAACCCTTATGTTGCAAAATAGCTCGATTATTTGTGTATCAATATACACCTTAAAGATCTTTTGTTGACATGTGTAGACTACCTCATTATTTTAATAGCTGCATAGTCTTCCATAGTATAGATATACTACAGAATTGAAGCCCAAAGAACACAAGCTTCAGTGTATGTGTGGGAAAGGGTGGGGAAGGAGTTTGATAGCAAATATGGAGAAAAACCTTAAAGGCTAAGGACTTGAATTTTAATCCACGGTGGAACAGAGATGGAAACTTATGACCTCCAAATTAGAGTTGAGATTGAAATACGCATAAAGTTAGAACCCTCAAAGAGTTGGCCTGTCTTGGTACAAGGCAGACAAGAAGAACTTCACTTGTACAACCAGGCAGACAGCAAGAAAATTTGCCTCTTCCTACAGATATAGGGAGTGGTTAAAGTCTGTGTAAGGAAGTAAAAGCTCAAGCTCATGCCACATAACAGGTTGGAATATGAATTTACATGCAGAACATCTCAAATGACACAAAATTAACATAAAAATTAGTCCTGCTGGTGAAATGCAAATGTAAAACCCCCTGGAGAGAGATTTCCACAATCCACAGCAGAAACAGTCCCTGCTAAAGGCAAGGTAACAAACAGAAGTTCCAGATGACAAAAAAGAAAACCAAACTGAGAGTCTGCAGTATAACAAAGAGAATGGTTAACTCAAAACTAGAGGTAATAGAATCTGAACACTTTCAATGTGAAAGTACTTGTCTTTCTTGCACTCTGGAAATTTTTACTCTGTAGCCTTTCTATTATTTCCACAGACACCCCCTCTCCCCATCCTCTCCCCTCCCTCCATCTGGAATAGCTACCAGCCAAATGAAAGAGTGCCTGGTTTACCTCCTATGTGTCCTAACTTTTTTCTCATTATTTTTTCTCATTATTTTTTCTAATTTATTTTTTCACTTTACCACTAAGTAATGCAAGAATTCCTTGACACTAATTTTCTACTAACTAATTTGCTTTTCAGCCATATTAATTGTTACACCTGGCCTTCTATGGAAAACAGTTTTTAATTAGTATTTTATTTTTTAATTTTCAAGATCTATAAGTGTTTCCTTAATACATAAGGCTCTTCCTATATTATGGATATGATGGCTTCTCTTATCACTCTTAGAACATTGTAATAAAGCTTAACATATTACCATCTTTTTCTGCTCTCTTAATTCTATTAATTTTTGTTTGTTGAGCATGATGCTTCAATTTCTGGGTATTATATTTTTTTCCTCAAACGTTTGGTGATTCCTGGTTGTATACACTTCTTTGATTATGTAATTTCCAGATCCCTATCAGTGTAAATTGTTTCTGTCTGCTGCACCTGACTTTGGGACAGGGTTGGGATATGAATCAGACAGGATCTGAAGATGATTTGTGTGATGGGATTTTTGACCCTCCTGGAGGTCGGTAGCTAACTTGAGCACTGGCCTGTTTTTCTACCCCTAGTGCATGAGTCAGTTCATCCACAGCTGCCCAGCACTTAGCGCCTGCAGAACAGGGAGGAGTTACTAATTTGCTGCTCCATACGAGGCTCCCTAATTTTTCAGACTGATAAATGCCTCAGAGCCCCTTCCAGTTTTTTTTTTGAGTTAACCTCCTTTTATTTATTTATTTATTTATTTATTTATTTATTTATTTATTTATTTATTTGACAGAGAGATTACATACAAGTAGGCAGAAAGGCAGGCAGAGAGAGAGGAGGAAGCAGGCTCCCCGCTGAGCAGGGAGCCCCCTTCCACTTCTTAATATCCATTAGCTCTAAGCCTGTCATTCTATCCGACTTCCCTCTACAGCAGTCATCTCTACACATGCGTTGGGTTTTTCTTTTTCTTTTTTAATATTTCTACTTTAGAGAGAGAGTGTATACGGGGGGGGGGGGAGCAACAGAGGGCCAGGGAGAGGGAAAACAAAAGAATCATGAAGACTTCACACTGAGCACAGAGCCCCATGTAGGGCTTGATCCCACAACACCCTGAGATCACAACCAGAGACCAAGAGTCAAAAGTTCAACTGATTGAGTCACCCAAGTGCCCCCTGAGTTTTTCTTTCATTTAGTTTTATTCCTCCAAACATTTGTTCTCTAATAATATCTTTCTGAACTTAATACAAACCTATTTCTTCTGATAGTAGGTTTCCCTGGTTTCTGATACTATTAAATTGTATTATCAATATCTGTTTACATGCATTTTTGTGAGATATAGTGGGCAGTAAGTTGTAGATGTGTATGACCAGTCTGCCATCTTGAATCACCCTCTGATTTTTTTTTTAAGTAAATCATTTGCAAACTTCATACTTTGGCCATTAGTAAATCACAGATTTTCTGCAATAGACCTCACAATTGACTGGCAGACATTAGTGAGGATTGTAATAGTCCTTCTGTCTTCGCGAATGTGCTTTAGTGAGAGATGGAGGGTCTGGGTTTAAACAGCCCAGTTAGTGGACTATTACCATAGGCTAGATTGGTGGTTCTCAACGTTTCCAAGTATAAGGATGTGTTTTCTGCATTTAAAAAAATTTATGGTTCCTTACAAAATGTAATTGAACTTTTAGAATCCACTGTTTGAGAAAACACATAATAACAAAATGCAATGATGATTTCCAGGTTCAATTCTCTCTTTTTTAATTGCTAAGGGTGCATCTCTCCACAATGAATTCCATAGTCTATTAAAGTTATAACTGCCTATTGGTACAAATAGTGCTCTTAAATTTCACAAGAATATTTTAATGTTTTCAAGTAGTTCTTTTATCAGGTATTTTCCTAGAATTATAGCTTCTACCAAGTTAGAGGATTTTTTTTCTGCTTACCAAACAAAACAAAAAAAATGGCCCTTCACAAAATTTAATATTTAAAAAAATAATGAATGAGCTAATGGTTTTCAGTCCTTAACATTGCCATTAATACCAAAAATCTTTGTGTGTTTTAAGGTTTAAAGCATTTTCCAATCTATTTTTTCATTGGATCTTTACAATAATCCTATGGAGCAGGGCAAATAATACTATGTATGTCCATCTTCCAGCTAATTAATAGACACAGAGAACTTAAGTAATTTCCCCAAGCTGGCAGTTAGCAAGCAACAAAACCAGGACCAGAACCTAAGTTTCTCAGTGCTCTGTCCATTCATACCCAAATGTCAATGCACAGGACAATGCTGGCCCATTGCAAACCAAAAAGCAAGGATAGTGTAATGAGTATCAGAGCAAATAATTTCAAAACTTTAATCAAGAGATTGTCATTTTACTGCTTTGGGAGATTTAAAATGCTCTTTGTTAGACGTCTTAATCACTATGATGGACGAAGTCGTTGTAGGAAGCACCTATCATACCTATACCAACAAAGGCTCAATAAACAAAAACATTTGAAATACACAACTAAGGACTAAAACAAGAAAGCAAAATCCTCAGGTGCCAGAAATAAAGAGAACACTAAAAAGTAATGATCAAGAGGTAAGGTTGAACAGGCAGCTGGAGAAGTGGAATCAGATGTTGAGCTTAGGGGCTGCAGTGGGAGTTGAGGCCCCACATGCAATGGAGCTGGCACTTGGCATAGAGCCAGGATCCCAGAAGAGCTCTGCTGTTGTGAAAAGGATTCTAGAATCTCTCTCCCATTAGCCTGAGAATTAGGGGGTGAAGCAAACTGATTACCACCAAGACAATTCACCTTCCGAACTAAGCTGTGCACAAAGTGGGAGCCACAGGTGTGTTCTTGGGTAGTAACACAGAAAACCCAAACCAAGGTAGCCACAGAAAAACCTGAGAACCAAAGATCCAGAACAATCAGAGAAACCTGAAGGACCCTAGTATAGACAAAAGACAAATATGATATTGCCCCATAGTCACACTTTACCTGGGGACGTGAGACACTGTGGAAAGAAATACCTAAGATGAGATGGAAAATACCTATCTTCCAGGGGAGGGACTTGGCAGAATTCATGCCTCGAGAATTATAGACAATAGAGCAAAGAGACTATAAAGAAAGTAAGCGTAAATGATTCTGGACATAAAAGAATAAAAACTGTACAGAAAAACCAGAACAGCATAAAAAGTAAGAGGCATATTTCAGGGGAGGAAAAAAGCTATAGACATTCCAAAGACAAAAAATATATCATTTTTTTCAAAACTTAACTCAGTAGATTAAAAAAAATTTTTTTAAACTTAACTCAGTAGACTAAACATAGCTTCAAAGAAAGTTGGAAGGCAGAGTTGAAGAAATCTCACAGAATGAAACACAGAAAGGTAAAAAAGAAATATTAAAAAGAGGCACAGAGAATAGAACATTACTAAGTGTTCCAGAAGGACACAATAGAGGGAATATGAGAGAACTATGCAATAAAAATGGCTATGATAGAGACTGCTACCTGTTCCTTATAACCAGGCTCCCCCTTGGCCTTTTTCATAGAATCCCCCATTTTCAGCTGAGAAACAGGCTGCCCAGAATAAAGGCAGTATTTCCCAGTTTCCCTTATACCTGGATTGGCTATATGACTGTGTTCTAGAATGTAACCAAACAGCGTGTACAACTTCCAGAAATGTCCTTAAAAGGAGATACGACTTTTCTATTTTTTCTTTCCTAGTAGCTCAAATGCAGATGGTATGATTTAAGTTTGATTAGAGAATCTACTTGCTGAAAATGAATGGTGGAAAAATAAAATGGAAGGGTACCTGAGCCCCTGACCATCAAACACCACCTGGAGAGCCTCATTTATGTGAAAAAGACATAAACTTCTATCTTGTAGGAACCACTTTGATTTAGAGTTATTTTTTAAAACTACTTGCAGCAGAGGGGCGCCTGGGTGGTTCAGCTTTTAAGCATCTGCCTTCAGCTCAGGTCATGATCCCAGGGTCCTGGGATCAAGACCTATATCAGGCTCCCTGCTCTGCGGGAGGCCTGCTTCTCCCTCTCTCACTCCCCCTGCTTGTGTGTCCCTCTCTCAGTGTTTCTGTCAACTAAATAAATAAAATCTTTTAAAAAATAAAAATAAAACTACTTGCAGCAGAATCTAATCGTAACTTCTGATTGAG
The DNA here is from genome assembly GCA_002007465.1 of Ailurus styani. NCBI lineage: Eukaryota > Metazoa > Chordata > Mammalia > Carnivora > Ailuridae > Ailurus > Ailurus styani. Next base: position 555,991 of record LNAC01000257.1, read on the forward strand.
AATTTTCTACAATTAAAGATGGTAGTCTTCAATTTGAAGGAGTGAAATGAATTTTGAGCTAGAAAAAAATGAAATTAAATCCACATATGGACATAGAATAATAACACAGCTGAACAGCAAATGTACAGAGAAAAACTTTAAAAGCAAATCAGAGAAAAGAGATTGCTGCCCATAAGGAAAGACAAATTTCTCAACCCCAATGAGAGATGCAAAAAGAAAATGGAATACTATCTTAAAAATGCTGAAAGGCAGTAAGGCTCAACATAGAATTCCACGCTTAGCTAAACCTTAACTCGAGAGAATGAGGATAAAATATGGACACTGACAGACATACACAGATTAGCACTAATATCAAGTACCTATATAATACAACTTTACAAGGCACTGTTCTATTTGCTTTATCTATTTTAACTCGTAATCCACACAACAACCCTCTGAGGTAGATACCATTAATATTACTTTATCGGGGATGCTGAAACTAAGATACAGGGAAGTTAAGTAACTTGCCCAAGGTCACACAGCTAGTTAAGTGTCCAAATTGGGATTCAAGCATAGGCAGCCTGCTTCAGATTCCATCTTTTTAATCACTCATAGGAAAAGAGTTCGTTACTCACAGATCTTCAGTGAAATTACTACTGAAGTCATTTAAAAGATGATATGGTGCTCACTTTGGCAGCACATTTGCTAAAATTGGAATGATACAAAGAAGATTAGCATGGCCCCTGTGTGAGGTTCACATGCAAAAGACCAGTACGGAACTTGGACAGAACAAGGAGGATGTAAGCAGAAAAACAAGAAAAATAAATCAGTGAATCATATGGATCCACTAATGTATTAACTACAAAAATGTTCTTTCATGAAATAATTCTGATATTAGATGCTAGGGGACTTTTTTCCTCTTGTAGTATCTTTATTCAGCAAAAGAAAATATTTGGCAACTCTATGTCAAGTCCCCCCAAAATTTTGGTAATTTTCCTAGTCTGTGAAATCATAATCTGGCAACCACTGTTCTATTGTGCAACCAAGGTTTTTTTTTTGGTTTTTTTTGTGTGTGTTTTTTCTTAAACAAATTTTCAAAGTTAATTACTGGTGTGTCATACAAAACTATATTTATTGGTATTAGTGTATTTTGTTATTTGTATTCATTCTGTGAGAAGGATAGGCTGCATGTAACCATTAGTGAGAACTGTTGTTTTCCTCAAACATGGTTCCTGCGAAGGACACGCTGTAAATCAAAATGTAACAAAGAAGAAAAAAACCCCTTCCACCACAGGAACTCATTGCTAACTTATTAAGGTTTATGGAGAGAATGCTCTTTGTTGATAAATTATATCAAGGTGATCTACAGTATTTCAGCCCACAAGGCAGAGCCCATTGCTCTTACATGCTCATCAAAATCAAAGATGGGTAACCACACAGAACACTTCTGAAGGAGTGAATTTTGTAAGAAATAGAGAATATATGTTACCTTTTACTTGTAATGATAACTATTTTGAAATTTTCTTCAAATTACTCTGTAAACTTTTTAGTGCTGAAGATTAAGAAAGCCAAATGTTTTACTCTTAAGTAATTTGATAGGTCACACAATTTCCCCATTCTCTGGTCAAACTTGCATCAGAAAGAGATACTCTGAAAATGGTCCCCAGAGTTCCTAGCAATTTGTTTCACAATCATAAGCAAATGAATTGAAAAAAAATGTAGTATTTAGCACGATTTCCATGGCAAGAATCTGAATTGTGGCAGTAACAGAAACTGAATTGCCAGATTAAGTTCTTCTGTAAAAACAATTTAGTTTTTTTAGGGTGCTATTGTTTGTTGTTTTGCTTTTGTTTTTTGTTTTGCTTTTTAAGATTTTATTTCATTATCTGAGAGAGAGACAGAGAGAGCATGAGTAGGGAGGAGAGGAAGAAGCAGGGGCTCCGCTGAGCAGGGAGCCCAATGCAGGGCTCGATCCTTGGACCCCAGGACCACTACCTGAGCCAAAGGCAAGCACTTAACCAACTGAGCCACCCAGGCACCACTTTGCTTTTGTTTTTTTGTTTTTGTTTTTGTTTAATTTTATTTATTTATATGACAGAGAGAGAGAGATCACAAGTAGGCAGAGAGGCAGGCAGAGGGTGAGGGGGAAGCAGGCTCCCTGCTGAGCAGAGAGCTGAATGTGGACTTGATCCCACATGACCTGANTGACCCGAGCCCAGGGCAGAGGCTTAACCCACTGAGCCACCCAGGCGCCCCTGCTTTTGTTTTTTTTATGAGTCTATCTGTTTCATGCAAGTCTGGGCAAGAGTCTATGTGTTTTACTGTGGAAGGAGCTGGGAATATAGAGAAGGTATTTTTAAAAGTCAGTCTAAAACGTCAAAATTCCCTTGAAAGTCCCCTATATAGCTTGTGATGTCCAGTATACAAAATTTTGTATATAGTAATTCTTATATACACTAAAAAATACCACTGAGCTATGGGACAAAAAGAAAATCTCTATCAGATGTCTGTCTACCTGTAGGGTTTCCTCCATTCTGTTTTTATATTAGGCTTCTATAACCTTAGTATAGTACATGCCTGTGTAGTGAAGGATTAACCTTGCCCAAAGAGAGGTCTGGCTTTTGCCCTCGACTTCTGTGAGGTAACGTCCAAGATCTTGGAACATCTTGCTTGACAAGAGTGTCTTTGTTTATCTGGGGACCCTTGGCCATTCCAGAAAGTCTATGCTGACAATGCAGTTTTTGGTGGGGGTGAGGTCTTGGGCCACACAATATTAGTTTGACCTCTAGAGGGGCTGGAGACTAAGGTCAGCCAGGTGGGCATCAACCATGACTATAGAACCAAGCTTAATTAAAAACTCTGGACACCAAAACTCAGCAAGTCATCCTAGTTGGCAATATTCCATGTGTTTCATCACACATTACTGAAAGAAGTTAGCACTGCTCACAACTTCACTGAGAGAAGACATGGAAGTACATGCTTGGAATTCTCCTGGACTCTGCCCCATGTGCCTCTTTTCTCCACTGATTTTAATGTGTATCTTTTCATTGTATAAACCATAACTGTGAGTATAAGAGCTTTTAGTGAGTTTGTTGGTCTTTCCAGCAAATTATTGAATGTGAGGGTAGTCGTGACAACCCCCAAACTTGATATCAGAAGTCACGGTGGGCTTGGGGACTCTCACACCTTGCACTATGGATTTATTTGTTGTGAAAATTAAATAAGATAATGACGTCTATAGTGAAAATCCTTGGTAGTGTGGAAACTCTTACTACATTAAAGTTGATAAAAGTTAATAATAACTTGTATTTGTTTTGCTCTAAAAATGTTCCCTAGCATTTTTTTAGTTAAGAACTTCTGAATTTTTTAAGGACAAAGTATTTGTTATACTATACATAATCTCACACGAGACTAAAAAATGGCCGCAAGAAGAACTTTAGATCAATCACTAAAACTTTCATTTCTTCAATCAATCCTATTAAAGTCCTTTAGGCCTAGGAGTAGGAATCACAATTCGTCCTATGTCCAGCACCACTCCCTCACGGACTTCCTTTATCTCTGTCCACTGCTTCCTAAAGAATCCTTTTATTAAATTCTCCTCATTCACCCAATTTGAGTGGCCACTCTTTCATGTCTGGACCTGACCAATACAGTGATTGACACGAAGGCCACATGTGATTATAGAATTTTCTTAACACTGAGCTCCAGGTTATTATTATGAATTGATTCAAGTTAACACTTGAAATGTGTTTGTCATTTCTAGATTTGGGAATTAACTATATTTTCCTGGTTTGAGCTCCCACCAAGAAACATGAAAAATGTGTCTTATTATCAGACACTTCATTGCTCTCTCACTTCTAGTTCACTGAGGAACAACTTCTAACACCTCAGTGTTACCACTCTACCTGTGACCTCAGTGATGAGAATTTTGGTCTGATATATCTGTTAATATATGACAGCCACCAATATCTCCTGTGGTCCAATGAATTTCTGTGTTATACCTCTTTATTTGCCAGTCACTTGCTTCTACATCTCAAATATCCTCAGAGACCAGGCAGGAGATTTAAGAAAGACAGTGGTATAAACAATGGGTAGTTCTGATTTCTGGCACATCAGAGAAAAACCATCTAAAAATCCAGTCCTCCATAAAAGGCGTGAGAACACTGACAAAAATTGTCAAAATCAACTGTTTCAAAAGACTAAAAATTAACCAAAGTCTTACAACAATTAGAAGAACATTTATTCAAAAAAATGACTGAGTCTCTGGGAGAACAGTGAGCTTTGTGGTGTTTTAACTTGCCCTGTTCCTATCCCACTCTCAAAAAGGATAAAATAATTAGGAATAAGCATGACAAAAAGACCTGCAAGACTTTTGCACTGAAAACCACAAAATGTTGTTGAAAGAAATTAAAGAAGATCTACATAAATTTTAAAAAGTGCATGTTCATGGGTTGGAACAAATAATTTTAACCTGGCAACACTCCCTAAACTGGTTGACAGAGTCAACACAGTACCTTTCAAAATCCTGGTGCCTTTTTTTGCAGAAACTGAAGCTGATCCTGAAATTCATTTGGAAATGCCAGGGACCCAGAGCAGCCAAACAAGCTTGAAAAAGAACAAAGCTGGAGGACTCAAACTTCCTGGTGTCAAAATTTACTATAAGACTACAGTGAATCAGGATAGGGTAGTATTGGCATAAAAGGAGACATAAAGAGGGGCACCTGGGTGTCTCAGTTGGTCGAGTGTCTGCCTTTGGCTCAGGTCATGATTCCAGGGTCCTAGAATGAGTAACACATCAAGTTCCCTGCTTGGCAGGGAGCCTACTTCTCCCTCTCCTCTCCACTTGTGCTCTCTCTCGCTGTCTCTGTTGCTATCTCTATTTCTCTCTCTCTTTCAAATAAATTTTAAAAATCTTAAAAAAAAACAGACATAAAGATCAGTGGAGATTGGACAGTTCAGAAATAAATTCATACACCTATGGTCAATTGATTTTCAACAAGGATGCCAAGACCATTTAATGGGAGAGAGAATAGTCTTTTCAACAAACAGCACTAGACAACTAGATAATCACATGCAGAAGGATAAAGTTTGACTCCTTCTTTAGAGTTAACAATTAACTCAAAATGGATCAGCAACCTAAATGTCAGAGTGAGAACCAAAAAACTCCTACAAATGAAACGTAGGTATAAATCTTTATCACCTTGGATCAGGCAATCATTTGTATGATGCCAAAACCACAAGAAACAGAAGAAAACATAGGTAAGTTGGACTTTAAAATCTGTGCTCCAGAGAGCACCGTCAAAAAAAGAAAAGACATATTATGCAGCCATCAAAAGAAACGAAATCTTGCCATTTGCAACGATGGAACTAGAGGGTATTCTAAACAAAATAAGTCAATCAGAGAAGGACAATTATCATGTGATCTTTCTGATATGACGAATTTGAGGGGCAGGGCAGGGGGTCGTGGGGGGTAGGGAGGGAAAAAATGAAACAAGATGGGATCAGGAAGGACACAAACCATAAGAGACTCTTAATCTCATGAAACAAACTGAGGGTTACTGGGGGGTGGGAGGGTAGGGATAGGGTGGATGGATTATGGACATTGGGGAGGGTTTGTGCTATGGTGAATGCTGTGAAAGGTGTAAGCCTGATGATTCACAGACCTGTACCCCTGGGGCAAAAAATAAAAAAATAAAAATAAAAATAAAAAAATAAAAACATATAAAATTCAACCCACTGGAGAAAATACTTGCAAATCATTTAAGAGACCTATATCCAAAACATATAAACCATTCAGAAATTCAACAATTAACATAATACCCAGTCAAAGATGGGAAAGGATTTGAATAAACTTTTCTCTAAGGAAGCTATACAAATGGCCAATAAACACATGAAAAGATTCCCAACATAAAGGGACATTAGGGAAATGCAAATGGAAACAGCAATGAATAACCACTTCATAACCCCTTAGGATAGCAAAATCAAAAAGATGACAAGTGTCTGCCAGGATGTGGAGCAATTGGAACCCTGATTCATTGCTGGTAGGATTATAAAATGCTGCAGCCACTCTAAAAACAGTTTGGTAGTTCTTCAAAAAGTTAAACATACAACCCAGTAATCCCAGGAAAATACCCAAGAAAACAGAAAAAACATGTCCACACAAAACCTTACACACAAATGCTCATATCAGCATTATTTATAATAGGTAGAAAGCAGAAACAAGCCAAATGTTCACCAATTTATAGACGAATCCACGAAATTCAGCGTATCCATACAATGGAAGATTATATGGCAGTAAGAGCAAACACTAAAAATACATTATGCCAAGTGAAAGAAACCAGACACAAAAGGTCACAAGTTGTATGACTCCATGTATAGAAGATGTTCAAAATAGACCAATCCATAGAAACAAAAGATCAGTGGTTGCCAAGGGCTGGGAGTGGCAGAGGGGGAATGGGGAGTGACTGCTAATGGGTACAGGGTTTCTTTCTGAGGTGATGAAAATGTTCTGCAGTCAGACGGGTGATCAATGCACAACCTCATAATAAAAACCATTGAATTCTACACTTTAAAACAGTACATTTTATTCCATGTCGATTACAGTTGCCCTTTGAACAATGCAGGGGAACAGAGTGCCAAACCCTCTCTGCAGTCTAAAATCCACGTATAACTTTTGATGCCCCCAAATCTTAACGAATAGCCTACTGTTGATGGAAGGCTTACTAATAACAAATAGATTGATGCATGTTTTGCATGTTATATGTATTATATATTGTATTCTTACAATAAAGTAAGCTAGAGAAAAAATGTTAAGAAAATCATAAGGAAAAGAAGTACTATCTATACTATATTTATCCAAAAAATCTGCATATGGGTGGATCCACTCAGTTCAAACCCATGTTGTTCAAGGGTCAATGGTATATCTCAATGAAGTTATTAAAAATGAGACAATGGGCAGTGCTTGCACCTGTTGTAAACTATGGAGTCCAGTCCCCTTCCTGGGACATCAAAATTCGGAAACATTTTAAATACACAGCTGGTCAAATAAAATACCAATATGGCTGCCAGACCCAGACCTTAGGCCCCAAGTATGCATCCTCTTAAGAAGCTCTTCATCTCGGGCGCCTGGGTGGCTCAGTGGGTTAAAGCCTCTGCTTTCGGCTCAGGTCATGATCTCAGCGTCCTGGGATCGAGGCCCGCATCGGGCTCTCTGCTCAGCAGGGAGCCTGCTTCGTCCTCTCCTTGTCTCTCTCTCTCTGCCTGCCTCTCTGCCTACTTGTAATCTCTCTCTCTGTGTCAAATAAATAAATAAAATNAAAAAAAAAAAAAAAAGAAGCTCTTCATCTCTTCACACCAGCCCTCTTAGAGACATTGTGCTCCAGACCGGGAAGGGGACCAGGCTCAAGGGGTTTCCCTCTGAAGAGAGTCATCAGTTCCTAGCTATCAGGTCCTTTGTCTCCCACATGTAGGACCTGGTCAGCAGAGCACCAAGATCCAGCCTGGGTGTTCCCTTAGCCATGGGGCCCCTTCTCTGGGGTGCCCTTCCTCACCTGGGATTCTGGCTGAAACTCTACCCCAGTAGGGCAGTTCCATCATGTCCAGCCCAACTGTCCTTCCAGCCTTTCTGGAAATCTTGAATCTTCTCAGAACCAAGTCGCAGCTTCCCCAGGAGCTATACGCTCACTCTAACAGCCCTTGCTCACCTGTGGTGCTGTGCAGCTTATGCATAGGACACACATAGGCCACGAGACTCTTGAATCATCATCTGGGTCACGGCACAATATTCCTCTCAGAATAAGAACTTAAATCCTCAGTTTACCAAAAAGTAAAAGGAAACTGATATAGACAAAACTTTCAAAAATTAATGTAGGGTGTGTGTCTGTATGGCTATCTGAAGTGAAATGATCCTAGATTTATGGACATTTGGACCCATATCATCTAACAGTAATCCCTTCTCAGGAGACTAGAAAAATCCTAGAAATCTCTAAGGAGGAACCTGGGACCAAACCTGAGCCAAATGCTGAAAAATCTTGTTTCTAACTCCAAGGCAGGTCTTGGAACAGGTCATCTCATCCACATAAATATCAGTTTTGTAATCCAAGAACAGTTACATTCACTCTGCCTAAGTCACAGGTGACCTAAAGGATTACACTGGAAGCACAAATTTATTTGAAAGTGCTTTAAAATGTGGAAAACAACATATGTCCAGTTTCTTTATCTTTGAAGTCCTGATTCTGCGAAAATTTTAATAGGCAAATAAAAATGGATGTTTAAATAACTAGAACAATTTCTTGGTTACAGTGAAGCACTGTTCTGATGGGAAGAAAAAGAACACTACTGCATACATTTATTTTCGTATGTGTATATATATATATCATTATAATATATAATATATATGTATATATTATATATATACATATATATTATATATATACACACACACATAATACATATATCACAGGTATATATCACAGGCTGGCTCAGTTGGTTAAGCATCCAACACTTGATTTCGGCTCAGGTCTTGATCTCAGGGTCATGAGTTCAAGCCCTTCCTTGGGCTCCATGCCGAGCATGGAGCCTACTTTAAAAAAAAAAAAAAGTTTTGTTTTTAGGCCACAGAGTAGTTTGTAAATCAATGTGACACTGCCATTTCTCATCACCTGCTAAAAAGAAAACCACAGGCCCAAGATAGAGTCACTTCATGTTAAGGTCCATGTCAGCAAATCAAGGTTCAATACCAAAGCTAATTGCAGTTTCAACTCCATAGGGAATGTGACCTTTGACCGGCCAACCTGGAGTTTCCTGGTCAGCATGAGGAGGTAACCCACTGAGAGACCCTCTCTGTTCCCTTCACCAGGGTGACATTATATGCCATATTGCCTGACATATATTGCCTGAAACAACACATTCTTTGCTAATAATTTCCTTTTTCCTGTTGCCTCTCTGCCCTTAAAAACATTTTCTGCAGCTCAAAAGAGCTCCTTTCTATCTGCTGGGTGGGATGATGCTCAATTCATGAATTATTGAATAAAGCCAATTTGATCTCTAAGTTTATGTGGATACTTTTGTTTTTTAACAACACCAAAGTTGCCAGAGTTGTTAAAGGAACCCAGTGCAGGGAAGGCTAGTGAGATGTTCCCTTCTTCATCTTGTTTCTAACATTGTTGTCAGTACATTCACACAGCATAAAACACTGAGTAATTCCATCCTGCTTTAGTCCTGTATCATACTTCTGTCCAGTATAATTTTTTGGCTGCCAGCCGTCAAAAAGAAAAAAAAAAAAAGAGGGAAAATTACATTTTCAGAGAAAGAAGAGGGAAAGGAGATAAAATTCCCTACCACCCCTGTAAGAATGTAATGGAAATCATGAGATGTCAATTATAAAAAGAACTTTACATATTCCTTTAACAGTACATTATAAATATTAGCTGTTATTTTGGTGCTTAAAAAAAAACCCTATAAAGAAGAGTAGTAAGTTTATTAACTCAGACATATTGCTGCCTAGCTGATGGGATGTTGGTTGGGTTTGCCATCCAGGTTTCCACCCCTGGCATCTGATTTGGGCAGGAACCCAGACAACCTGTGGGACACACTTGCATCTGTGGGTGACTCTCCTGACGCTGACCCTGGTCAGCTTGAGCTGTGGGAAAAGATGAAGCAGCTTTGTCGGTCTTCAGAAGAAGAACGTTCTGTGTCAGAGGCGCCTTGTCTTGTGACTCGGGTAGCAAGGAAGCCTGGGTGAGGTTGGGCTGGGACCCACCAAGGCCAGACAAGGTTCCTGACATTCTTGCGAACTTCCTGGAAGCCTTGAGAGGTGAGCCACAAGCCGTGGAGGGACTGGCTTCCAGTAGGCTTTGGCCATCCCTGGGCTGCCTGCCCAGTGAACGGCTTTTATTGTTACCAAATGTCACTCCACCCAAGACAGGATTTTCAAAGATTCCTTAGATGAATGGGAACTTCTGGTTGCTCCTTGTTTTCTGAGCTGTGTTATGACAGGCATTTGATCTGTTTCTCCTTTGTAATTCAGGAAAAATTCCTCGGGGCCTGGAGGGCGCCCTTTTTTTTTTTTTTTAAAGATTTTATTTATTCATTTGACNATTTATTTATTTGACACAGAGAGAGAGATTACAAGTAGGCAGAGAGGCAGGCAGAGAGACAGGGAGAGGAGGAAGCAGGCTCCCTGCTGAGCAGAGAGCCCGATGCGGGCCTCGATCCCAGGACGCTGAGATCATGACCTGAGCCGAAAGCAGAGGCTTTAACCCACTGAGCCACCCAGGCGCCCAGGAGGGTGCCCTTTAACAGCAGCGGACATGGGTGTGCCTTTCCAGCTAGTTTCAGGGTCTCTGATGAGTGGCTAGATTCTTTTTCTCACAGGTGTGCCAGTGTGGTAGGCTGCTCAAGGATGAAGAGGGAGCCTGCCACTATGCTGAACGCTGTCTTGTTTGATTTTGAGCGCCCCACATAGGAAGATGGGGCAGGTCGAGATGGGCAAAGTACTAGCTCGGCCAGAGCACCCGGGGAATGAGAGGCACCAGCCTGCAGGTATGGCCACTGGGGGCGGACAGCCTTCCCCAGAATGCTGGCTCTCCTTGGATTTTTAGGGGGAAAGCCAGCCTGTCCTTCGTCAACACTCCCCCCCACAGGTGTCTGGGCCTCTCCCTCTCGCCAGGAAAGGGGAAAGGAACATCTGCTCTGGCAGATGCTCTGGCGCTCAGTAGCCCCCACCCTCCGGAGCAGAGGGAGCACTGCTGGGTCCCATCCCAGGTTCCCACTGGCTTTGAGGAAGGGGCTACACCCCTAGCCCCACCCCAGCCCACGCCCATCCCAGAGCAAATGCAACAGTCTGCAGATTGCAAGCGGGGAGGCGGGCGCCTGCAGGAGTCCCACCTGCTGTCACAGTTGTAGGAATCTTGCCTCTCGTAAATTTCAGACATGCCGATAGTGGGCGAGGGCCGAGGCCGCTGCAGAGGCGGCTCCCAGGAGGACGCCAGCAGCGCCAGAAACGCAGCGGCTTGCCAGGAAGCTCATCCCACAGTGTGGGTGAGCGCAGGAGGGGCCTGGGCACGCTTCTGCCTCTGCCTGTGGAGCTGCAGGGCTGCGGTGGGAGGAGCCGAGCCTGGGGAAGTAGGAAGGCAGGTTTCCCATCCCTGCTACTTCCCGGCTTTGTGACTGTGAGAATGGTTACCTAACCTCTCGGGGTCACGGTCGTTCCTCTGCCACACGAAGAGAACGCAGACATCGACATCACAGCGCCCGAGGGCGTCTGTGAGATCTTGCGGGTGGAATGCTTGGCAAACAATAGCGCCGTGAGCGTGAGCTGAGCCGGCGTGTGCCCGGCATTGTTCCATGAACCTCACGTTTCTTAACCAGCATCCTCACCGACCTTCAGGGAGGTCACTGTCACTGCAGCCATTAAAATGGGATAACAGGTAAAGCAAAAGAGGCAGAGTTATTAACTTGCCTATGGCCAAAGGGTTAAGAGATATTTAAATCCATGGAGTCTGACTCAGAGGCTCTCCTCTGATCCTAGCAATTACAAGGAGGGAAATTTCCTCATGTATGTTGATCCTTGAGGCTTCCTTCCTCGCTGACATAATATTGTATCAGTTACTAAGATCCGTATCATCTATTTGTGTCTTGTATTTGTCCTCTTGTTTTTATTCTAACTCATTTTGGTGGTTTTCAAACATGACCTCAAACTTTTTCTCCCATCGAGAGGGGTCTACGTCCTGTCCCCTTGAATCTGGGAGGCCTACTGACTGTTAGGACCAATAGACCAAGGCAGAAGTGATGACATCAGGCTTCCGAGGCTAGGACATAAAAGGGCGTGGCTCGCTGTACCCTAAGCCAGCATGGAAGAAGTAGGACTTCCCAAAAGCTACCCCGCAGGGAAGGCCAGGCATAGACATTCCGATCAGCCGGCCTGGCTGAGCCCGTGAGTCTACTCCACCAAGCAGCTAGATGCAGGAGTGAAAAAGTCAGCGTGGAAGCAGCTCTGGCTATGCACCTTTCTTTCCAGCAGAGGCCCCAGACTGGAGAGTAGAGGTGAGCCGTGCCCACTGCATCATAAAATGCTTATTGTAGTTGGCCACTAAGGTTGGGGTTATTTATTGTCTCATGGTAAATAACTGGAACACTCATTATGTCCCAAATGAGACTCCAGTGTGTCTACACTCCCCCTTGCGCATTTCTGCCTTTAAGTTAATGGCATCATAGGTTACCTCCTGGGTCAGAAACTGTCATGTTCCATCTCCCATCAGTCACTAAATTTTAGTTCCTCCATCTGTTTCCTGTTTCCCAGTTCCACTGCCTCTGTCTTCCTCAATCCACCACCACAGCACTCCACTCATCTCTGGGCAACGGTCTCCTAACTGGCCTGTCAGCCTCAGCTTCTCATACCCTGTTTGTTCACTGGTCTTTATAGGTTCCCCTCAGTCTCATCAGTTTTGGCCTCGTGGAAAACTCTCTAAAGCCTTCTACTTGCCATCAGAAAGACTTTCAAGGCCTCCTTGGCAGGACAGGCTCCTTCCAGGCAGCCACGCCTCCAACCCCATGTGCTGTGCTCACACATGGAGCTACTCATTCTTTCCAGAACATTCCAGACACATTCATGCTTCCGTGCCTTTATCCATGCTGTTCCCTCTGTCTGGACTGCCCACACCTTCAGAGGTCTCCCATTTCACACTCTGAAGCTCCACCACCACCAACCCCGAGCAGAACAAACTGTTCCCAGCTGAATATCCCATTGTTCCCCGGATGTGTGTCACTTTTGTAGCACTTAGTTATCTGTCTCTATATTCTGCATCACCAGTGTCTATGGTGTAGACTTACTGGAGTACAAGACGCACTCTATCAGTGCTTCTGGGATTTCCACTGCTGCAACCCTGATTCAGAGAATAATCTTCACTCTAATATAATTTTTTAAAAATAATTTGTCTTCGTAAAGTACAGCTGCTCATAGGTCCTCCCCTGCCCCCCTCAAAAACATAGGTGAATGAAGACACTGAATGAAGACAGAACTTAACACAGCATCTGTGCCTTTGTACTGAAGGAGACCTGGTGTAAGGGTCAACCAGTTGTAAGTCACCCAGTAAATTGGATGGATTAGCGTTTTGCCCACCTCCTATGCTGCTTCTGACCCAGTCTTCCTCTGTACCCTGATTCTCGCCAGCATGGCATGGTCTTCAGTTTTTTATTTCGACTCATATTTATCTTCATAATAGTCTCTTTCTCTTGGACAAAGTTTATTCTTTGATTTTTGCCTTTGAGTCTCCACATTAGGTCTCAGGAATGACCAGGAGGCAGGTCATATTCAGGAGGAAGGGCCATATTCATTTCTGGTGTTAGATAGGAAGTTTGCTTTCTTTCTTGCCCATCACCAAAGCAATGGAAGGTAGACACAGAAGACCAAAAACACTGTCCCACCTCCTTTCCAATCAGTCCCCTGCATTTTACTGTGCGACATCCTCCTGCAATAGTGCTCTCTCTTCTACTCCGTAATCTCCAGAGTAACTGGTGTCGCAGTTTTAGCTGAGTGCTCTTTGCTCTGCAGTTTTTTTTTATTTATAAATATTTTATTAAATTCAACATAATCTATGTATTGAGGTCACAATGCATATATTGTAGAGATGTGAATACAAAGGTGTGAGGCGAGGAGCAGGAGGATTTGAAAGTGACCCGGATGCTCATTCTGAGTGGCATGGACAATCAGGGGCTCTCTGTCTTCTACCAGTGGGAGGACTGAGCCTAAACTTGGCTCGCTACAGGACTAGGAGCTTCCTTTTCTCTGAGAGCAGAGACTGCAGCTTTCCATAGTTTCTGAGCTCTCCAAGTTCCAGACAGTTGCCTTTCCCAAACAACTCCTGAAAGCAGCTGAAATCCCTAATCCAGACTACATGGTATCAGGCCCCAAGCCTCACGCTGTCATGCTTCACCCATAAAACAGAGACCCACAGCTGGGGAGGGATCTCTCCACTGGAACTCCAAATGTGAATGCAGCAGTGACCTCACCTGAGCAGGCTGGGAGGATCAAGGGAACTAGTGACCGCTTTTAAAAATTGAGGTAAAATTGGGGCACCTGGGTGGCTCAGTCATTAAGTGTCTGCCTTCGGCTTAGATCATGATCCCAGGATCCTGGGATGGAGCCCCACATCGGGCTCCCTGCTTTGCAGGAAACCTGCTTCTTCCTCTCCCACTCCCCCTGCTTGTGTTCCCTCTCTCGCTGTGTCAAATAAATAAATAAAATCTTAAAAAGTAAATAAAAATAAAAATTGAGGTAAAATCCACAGAACATAAAATTTGCTGTTTTAACCATTTAAAAAGGTACAATTCCCTGGCTTTTAGTACATTCACAATGTTGTGTGGTCATCACCACTATGGTAAGAACACCGAAATGGTCTAATTCTAGAATAATTTCGTCACCTCCGCCCCCAAAATCCCTACACCCATTAACCTCTACAGTTATTCTTACAGATGGAATCCTAAAATGCTGCAAATGGAAGTCTTTTCTTTTCTCTGGTTCTATTATGAAAGATTTCAAGCAATTATATACTGATGCACTAGAAGCCCTATTCAAAACAAGCTGTTCTGAGCAATGAAATTAGAGTTATCTGGTTGAAGAATGATATTTAATAATTGTTTGGACATTCATAGTTCCTTTGGTTATTGATGGCATTTAAAGAGAAAGAGAAACTATCTTAGGGCAAAAGGAGCATAAAGATTTTGATAGTTCAAGTAAAGGTATAATAATGCTTATAGAACCAGGAAATATACCCTAATTTTCTTAGGGAATAACTAATTCCTTCCAAAATTAGAGCATAATTGGTCTCCACATTTAAAGAACTTAAACATATTTCTAATCCTTTTTTTACTTACAAAATACAAACAGAATGAGCGAGTGTTAAATTTCAGCTGCAGAGCAAATGATGAAATGTACATGTCAAGACACCTTTCCTGTTTCCTGTCAGACTTTATTCCACTGCTGTGCATCTTTGCTGTGCACCTAACAGTGCTGCTTTCTACTCTGCACTGGCCTCCCTTCTATAAAAAACATTTACCAAACTTATTGGAAAAATATTTTCTTTGTTTTGCTTTTGTACACAATATCTAGTATTTTTTAATTTTATTTATTTGACACAGAGAGAGATAGATCACAAGTAGGCAGAGAGGCAGGCAGAGAGAGAGGGAGAAGCAGACTCCCTGCTGAGCAGAGAGGCTGATGCGGGGCTCGATCTCAGGACCCTGGGGTCATAACCTGAGCCGAAGGCAGAGGCCCAACCCACTGAGCCACCCAGGAGCCCCTCTAGTAAAGTATTTTTAAAAAAATGCTGGCTGTCTTTTTATGACATTTGTCAAGCTTTCAAGGTTTCTTTTTCTCAAGACTTTCTAGTTACCTTGTCAGCATCTCAGAATATCTAAAACACCACCCTATGCCCAGAGGCTATGGAACTAAGGAACAAGTCAGATTTATCTACAAGAGAAGGCAAAATATAAGTATGACCCCAAATAGAACTTTAATAAGGTTTAGAAAAAATAAATGGAAAAGCGAGAAAATATTTGTGGCACTACAAATATTAACATCCCTAATATGTGAAGTTATTAAATGTTCTATATAAAGAGCTCATTTAAGTCAGATTAAGTCAATAAAAATTAACAGGAAAATGGACAAAGGGCATGAACAGGCAATTCAAAGAAAAAATACAATGTGAAGTTCACACAAGAGTGTGTTACAGTTTTGTGAATGGCCAAGTGTTCTTTTGAGGTAAGGAGTCTATACTACTCCCCTTACTAATACTCCAGCAGACATTCTGTTTTCCTGATTTCTAGTCTCCTGGCCCAGCCTCTGTTGGGTGGATAGCACATTGGCTTACAGAGGTATTCTTTAGTCTTTGTGGACTATTTATTTCTCACAGAGGGAATTCATGACAACACCTGTACGGATACTGCCCAGTGGTATGTCGGTAAATGTTTAACAACTAGCTCTCCTGGAGAAACTACCCCTGGCTTGTAGTATTTATCCATTTCCTTAGTGTCATTGCAACTTCCAAGACTGAGTTCAAGATACCAACAAAATGTCACTGATTATTGGGAAGACATGCCCACACACAGTAACATACCATCATACACTATTTCTAGCTCAAGAGCAGAGGTAATGGGGAAGTGTAATAAAGTTATTAGGAAGTGAGTTGCACTTATGATGTTTTTAATGTTGTTTAATCATAAATGTATATAGCTGAGCATCTAATAATGGCAGAGTTCAAGAGCATTCTCACAAAATTCCTGAAAATTTAACAGCTGGCTCTTGCAAGCCCACATACACTGCCTCCAGCATGCCCCCAGACTCCCGCAGTGTAAGATGTTACAGATATTCTTTTGCCTGGAAAATTCACAGTCATTTCTTTCCTTAATAGATACCCCCTATTTTTTGGACAACACATGTGTTTGTATGTTGACAGGCACTATCTACATTGATGCATGTGTCTGTATTCACAGCTCTTTGGCCTTGGGGTTGGGGCTGGATGGCCCAGTAGATAAGGAAAGGCACGGACCCTGGAGTCAAGTAAACCAGTACTGTTCTGCATCAATGTACCATTTAATTAATCTTTGGCTCTTAATTTAATGATTTAATATTACCACCTATGCAATAAAAGAGATACAGCAGATAGAGAACATTCTTAAACCTAAAGCAGATGTGAGGTTTAAGGACTGCTATCTGTGCAACACTCGGCATCTAACAGTAGCTTAATACTTCTTAGTACCCTTTGTCTTTAGCCAGTATCTCCACAGATCCCGGGTAAGGGACTGGAGCTATTTAGACCTGCAGAGCCAGGCAGCGTCAGGACACGGCAGGCTGACCCGAACTCCTTTTCTTTTTACCTGATTTGGAAATCAGGTTGGGAGAAACACTGACTTTATCATTTTGGTGCCTGGCAACGGTCTGCTGTTTCATCTCCAGGGTGAGCTGCCGTTGTGTGGTAGGCTCTACAGATAGAACCATCCTAGGTGTGTGGGGATCATAGTCCTCTGCCACCCAGCATAACCAGTGCTCTTTGTTCTTGGGAACTGTCTCAGCGTCGTAGGTCTGTGCAGCCACAAGAGCTAACCCAGGGTGCTGGGCCTGTTCCTCGGTGAACCTGAACAAAGTTTGTACGAAGTATTTCAACAGAAAAATTATGTATTACAGTGATTTGAATTCTTCCCTAACTGATCAAATCACATCCTTTGTACATGTGAATGGACTTCTTTCAGAACATCAGATGTTTATTCTAAAATGTACTTCAGAAAATACAGAGGTGAATTTATTAAAAAAATTGTCTAGGTTAGAAGAAGAGTTCTCAGTTTCCCCAGGAAACAGAGAATAATCAACAATGAAGGACAGAGGTGCAGATTTGAACAATGATGACAAAACTTAGTAACACATCAAAAAACAGGATATATGGTAGAATATGTAAGGGATGTATAAGGATTCACCAAACAATAAATTAAAAAAGTACTTGATGCAGGGGAAGGCTGGAATGCCTTCCACTCACTCTAGGTGTCTAAATCAAATGCTGTTTTCAAGTCCCAGCCCAGGTCCTGAAGCTTCCAGTAACCGGTTCTTGGACGCCCAGCCCCTGAACGCCCACAGAACGTGTTATCTCTACCTCTCAGTTTCTTCCTTTGTCACATTCCATACTGTTGTCTTTGCCAACGGTCAGATTGTCCTATTTTAACATCTTAGGGCTTTGAGGGCAGAGAGCAGGTCCTGTACTTGCACGTAAGCTTCATGTAATAGGCAGTAATTCATGAAGGAAGCGAAGCAATGAAGCCACCGATGAACGGACACTACCGATTTGGGCATGGCACAGCTTCTGTGATGCGCAGTTTCCTCCTCAGGTCTTGTCCGAGGAGCTCACGGTGATTCCATGTACAAACGAAGCTTCTGTAAATGTGGCTGACGGACCTGGGGTCAGTGTGACAGGCGTCTCCACAAAGTGATGGGACTGTCCCCCAACAGCCCCTCCTCATTCCCTGCAAAATAAAAATAGCCAGGAAGGAACCCTTGGGGTTAACTCGAGATCTTATGCTTTGAGTTCTAGGTTTCTCTAGTTGGTATCTCCTCTAGGACAGTGTTTTCAGACGTACGGTTGTTGGATCGCCTCTTCAGATCTCCTGTGGCCCTGGGGAAGTATGCAGATTCCTGGACATACACACACACACACAAGGCTGTTGGATCAGATTCTCAGGTGGGAGGCAAGACCTGCCTCTCCCACGAGACTCCTATGTACTCTCATGTTTAAGAATCTCTTGCAGAGAAGAGAAGGGAGAGAGGGGAGAAGAGTGTGTTCGGTGGCTCCCATAGGCTTGGTACTGGTATTTAAGAAGCCCCCGTGGATTCTCACACCACTGAAGGTCGATTTTACCATTCTCTTTCAGAGAGAGTTTCAGACACTGATGTGCTGATAAGACAAATGGCCAAAGGCCCCACAGTGAGTTAGTACTCAATCTGGATCCTGACGCAGATCTATCCGGCCCATGTCTTCAATTCTTTCCATGACATTACGCTGCTCTCCCTGCTACTACCCAGGGCACCTCTCTATTTGCAGACATTTGAGATCCTGGGTTCCAGTTGATACTTTCTGTGTTGACCAAGAGGACTTCTGAGATGCTACTCCTACTCCGCAGATCATTTTCCCGAAGAGCTAAAAGCTCAAAAAGCTCCTGGAAATTTCTTATCCACTTATGGTGGGTACATGCTTATAACCTCTCCCCCAACTGCAACATCACATGGGTTGGGTATGAATCCTCCACACCTGCCCTTGACACACACACACACACACACACACACAATCATTCCTGAGCTTTATGGGATAGGCAGTCCATATAGACACGTGCTACCATGGGAACGTGGGTACAGAATATGTAACTGGTTTTCCTCTTTCTTGTGTAGATATTTTCAAAACAGTGTTTCTGTGGTGATATCTTTTTTAGTCTCCTTGTTTCCTTGACTACATGATGAAAGGCTCTGGATGCTTTTTAGTAGATCTTTCTCTACTGAGCTTGGTGGCTGAATGAGTATTCCTATTCTCGATTCAAAGCCTATTGTATTAATTATATCATTCATCTATTTGCAAATGAATCTCAGGATATGTTTGCATGAAACAGCTCCCTGCCCAAGAACTTATGAGCATATTCTTCTCTCGACTCCAGCAGCTCAAGTACTTCTCCTGCGAGGGTTGCCCTGTCCTGCTCTGCTCAAACCTTCCTCTGCCACCTCTTTCAGACCCAGGTGTGATTTTGGATTTCTATGCCTATGTTTATACTGGTTCTAATGTGAGGTTCTAATCCAATTTCTAATTAAACCCCTCTCTGATTTTGAACAAGTTGTTAAAACTCTCTAGGACTTTCTTTATTCACCTTGAAGAGCTTCCATTGATCACTGGAGCTACCATTTGGTGCCCTAAGTATTCTATACATGTTTTCTCAAATCCTCCTAATACCCGTTAAAAGGGTGATTATTGTTCCCACTGTACAGATGAAGAAACTGAGACTGACAGAGACTAAGCTGTGCAAAGAGACACAGTTAATGAAGATCCAAGAAGGAATTAGAGCCTGTGAAAGGAAAAGTCCTTTCCTTTTTTCAATGACGTTTTCCACCACTGTTGTACTTAATTCTGTGACCAGGTGTGTGGGAGGTAGGGTGGGATGTTCCCCACACCAACCAGTTCTCCAGCTGGAGAGGTTGGCATCCTGTCCAACCCAGTTCTGACACGATCCACCTGGAGTTCGCATTCAACTCCCACGGGGGCCCTCATCCACAAGATTCTCCCCTCCATCCAGATGCCAACTGCATATCCCATGTCGTCACCTGCATCTCTAACCAACTGGCTATAAATTAGGGCTCCCACAATCCCCTCCTCAGGGTTGGTAATTTGCAAGAATGGCTCACAGAACTCAGGGAAACACTAGCTTACATTTACCAGTTTATTATAAAGGCTATGCTATAGGATCTAGACTAACAGCCAGATGAAGAGATATGCAGGGCAAGGTCCGGAAGGGTCCTTAGCACAAGAGCTTCTCTTCGGTGGAGTTGGGCTGCACCACTCTGTCAGCATGTGGGTGTGTTCCCCAGACAGGAAGCTCTACGAATTGATACTTTGGGGATTTTTATGGAAGCTTTATGGTATGGGCATGATTGGTGATGAACTCAATCTTCAGCCCCTCACTGAAAGTTGTAGGGAGTGGGCTGACAATGCCAACCCTTTAATCACAAGGATGGTTCTCCTCACCCTCGGGTCTTTCCAAAAGTCACCTCATTAAAATAAACTGATGTGTGGTTAAAAGGAGGTTCTTCTAAATAACCAGATACTCCTTTCACCTTTNTGTGGGTGTGTTCCCCAGACAGGAAGCTCTACGAATTGATACTTTGGGGATTTTTATGGAAGCTTTATGGTATGGGCATGATTGGTGATGAACTCAATCTTCAGCCCCTCACTGAAAGTTGTAGGGAGTGGGCTGACAATGCCAACCCTTTAATCACAAGGATGGTTCTCCTCACCCTCGGGTCTTTCCAAAAGTCACCTCATTAAAATAAACTGATGTGTGGTTGAAAGGAGGTTCTTCTAAATAACCAGATACTCCTTTCACCTTTATCTTATCCCTTAGGAAATTCCCAGGGCTTCAGGAGCTCTGTGCTCAATACATATTCCGTCCACAAATTCTGTGATACCCCTCCTTTAAGAAGTAGAGCTGAGTTCCCCTTCTCTTGATGTGGGTTGAACTTAATGACCCTCTTCTAAGGGCAGTATGTGGGTTCTGAGACTAGATCATAAAAGGCGTTAGCGTTTTCTCCTTGCTCTCCCTATCCGATCGCCGGCTCCGGGGAAAGCCAGCTACCATGTTGTAGTAACACTCAAACAGCCCAGTGGAGAGGTCCACATGGCCAGAAACTGAGGCCTCCTGCCAATAGCCAGCAAAGAACTGAGATGGTCTGCCAACAGCCGTGTGAATGAGCCCTCTTGGAAGAGGGTCCTCCTATCTCATTCAAACCTTCAGATGACTGCAGCCCAGCCAAATCACAATTCCAGCCTCAGGAGAGACCCAAAGCTAGAGCCACCTGGCTAAGCCCCTGTAGAATTTCTGACCCACAGAAACGGAGAGTTGTTTTAAGCAGCTAATATCAAGGCCCACAGTGTCCACAACAATAGCTGACTGATAGACAGGCCTTGGTACAAGACATCCCAAGCACTAGCTCACATGTACTCTCTTTTTTCCTACTCATGTACCTTGAAGTCAAGGATTCCGAAGCTCTAGAAGGCCACAGATGGAAGGAGGCAGGATCCCTGAGTCACTGGGAGCAGAGGTAGCCTAGAAAGCCATCCCTTCCGTGTGAAACCACAGGCTCGGGGCTTGGTAGAGAAGCTAGTGCTCCTCACTCTGCAAATATACCCTCCTTCTGACTTCTCATAGCATTTATTGTTCTTAACCACACAGCTGATAATTATTCACCTTTTTTCCATGAACATCAAACAAGTGGTTAGAAGATGCTAGGCAGTATGTGCTTTGCAAGCATGTATCGATTAATCCTCGTCATTTTTCAGATGTGGAATCTGAGACAAAGAGAGGAAGGGACTAGCTCAAGATCACATGGCCCAGAAGAGGCAAAGCTGCTAGGTATTCTGATTCAACACGGAGCTCTCGGCCTCTCTGACCTGCTCCTCAGGGTGATCCCTGTATCCCACACAGGGCCCAACACAGTCTCTTGCATACAGTTGTGGTTTAATCCATGTCTGTGACTGCATGAAAATATGAATGAACAAATGGTAATATATTAAGGGAAAGGTCATGAAAGTTCACAATTAGTCCAAAAATTCTGTTGTCCTGAAATCTTGTTTTCCTCCTACAAATGCCCCCTTTTACTTGCATGCATCTGAACTTTAGGGTGTTAGAGGCTAGACCACATAAAGAGATTCATTCACTGGAGAAAAAGCAGGCTTCGAGAATACTAGGAAATTCTTCATAAAGTCTACAGCTTTAGATCAAGAGCCCAAAGTGCTTCAGGACATCAAACAAATTTGGGACTTTCTGAAGAGCCGACTCATTAAGGCTAGTCACTGTAATCCACAGGCACCTTTGAGGAGAGGACAGGAACTACTGTACCGGGGGTGCCCACTTCTCTAGAAACCTGTGTCCATTCACAGGGCCTGGTGGGGGGAATCTCGGCGTGACGACAAAGGCTGAATTGTTCTCTCCAGAACAACACGCTAATGCAGTGAAAGAGTGGGTGCCCTGTGTACCAAGGAAGAAAGGCCGTAAATGAGTCCCTGGCACCGACACAGCAGGTCAGCCTTAACAAAGATGGGGACAGAACTCCCTGCCAGGACCAGTCTCAGCGAGCCTGCTCTAGGAGTGAAAACCCTATCAGATTTAAACTCAAACAGCTCTATTTCTCAAGTATGCAGCCAGTGCAACCTGGGAAAAAGAAGACTACCCCTTTCTAGGGAGGGGAGATGAGTAATGAATGGTCTCAAAGTCCAGGTCTTTCTTTCTGATTTATTTGGAATTGGTATTAGCTTCAAGTCACTACCCTGTTTCCAAGTTCACACCTGTATCTATTCCAATCCCCCCAAGGAGACCTTAAACCTTTCTGATTGTAAACTTTCTTTTTCCTGAAATAAAAAATGTTTAAAGTGGTTAGCTCTGGGGAGAGTTAGGGAGATCAGGGAAGGGGGAGACATTGGTTTTCCATTTTTGCCTTCTTGAATTCATGTTTTATTGCGTGTACTTACTCATTTTCTTTAAATGTTCGAGTCCACCAGGGTGAGGATTTGACTATTTGGGTCCTCATTTTCCCATTATTCTATTTCAAAGAATTAATATTTTATTTTTCTAAGTTTTTAAACTACAAATCTCTGAACTAAAATCATACTTCTTATTCCCATAAACAGAAACCTTGGTTCCCAGAGAAAAGTCCATTCAGTGTGTGTTCCTCAGAGCAGAATATTACAAAACACCTTCACTGAACAACAACAAAAATGGGTTATTGGATTTTTCTGTAATTTTAGTATTGTTTAAGATGGCACAACCACATACTACTCTTCTATAGAGAGCCATGGTTTCTAACTCAGGGTGACTTTTCCCCCCAAGGGACATTTGGCAATGTGTAGAAACATTTTTGGTTGTCCTAAGTGGGGGTGTGTCCTACCAGCACCCAGACATGCTGCTGAATACCCCACAGTGCACAGGGCAGTCCCTGAACCAAAGAATTATCTAGTCCAAAATGCCAATAGTATCCAGGTTGAGAAAACCTCATTTGTTGACTCCATTGCCTAATATATAGAAATTAAACTGTGCTCAAGGAATAAGTGATTCAAAGGGAGGGGAACCATCTCAATGNAGTATCCAGGTTGAGAAAACCTCATTTGTTGACTCCATTGCCTAATATATAGAAATTAAACTTGTGCTCAAGGAATAAGTGATTCAAAGGGAGGGGAACCATCTCTTAATTATTTGACAAGCAAGTGTGAGGTTGAGATTGGCCAGATTCAGGAGAAGTTTGTGTCCATTTTTTTTTAAGATTTTATTTATTTATTTATGACTGAGAGAGAGAGAGAGAGAGAGAGAGATCACAAGTAGGCAGAGAGGCAGGCAGAAGTTGGGGGGGGGCGGAAATAGGCTCCCTTGCTGAGCAGAGAGCCTGATGTGGGACTCGATCCCAGGACCCTGAGATCATGACCTGAGCTGAAGACAGAGGCCTAACCCCACTGAGCCACCCAGGCACCCCGTTTGTGTCCATTCTTCCTAGAGGTACCAGGTACTTGATAAATGCTTCGAAATGGAACCAAAACTCTCCTTTAGTCTTTATTAATTTATGTAGTAAGTAGTTGTTCAATCTCTGCTATGTTATCAGGTAGACACAGATAGTAAAAGACTGTCCAACTATAAGTCCATCAGTTCTTAATAAAAACAGAAGTGCCCAGGCCATTTCTAAATATTATAATCAACATTTCGGCCGGGATAGGTCTTGGGAGAACTAAAATGAAATGAGAATGAGCCTGAATCGTTCAGCAATTTTATATATTAAAAGTACGTAAGATTTCTAGCATGGCTGATTTCATCACAAAGTAATTATAAATAAACTCCTATCCTATGGGGCAGAGTCAGTTTCTCAAAGGGCACCAATTCAGGGGGCTAATGTAGGCTAAACGAATCAAGTAAGAATTTAGGCCCAGGACACAGACCGAGAGAGCCTCTGGTACTTTCGCTTTGTATTCCTGACCGGTCCCCACCCTCACCAGTTGTCTCAGGACAGGAAGTACTCCTGGACTTCCCTCCACAGCTAGAATAGCCGGAAGGATGTGAGTGTGGTCCCAGGGGCTGGACTTGGCTCCTCAACTTGGAATGGGGTCATTAGGAAAGTTCCCAAACTCTCCCTCCCTAAGCAATCATGAATCCACAATTAAATTCTCCCCCATCAAAGTAAGCCTCATAAAAATATTTTCCCTTAAACTTAAAGAAATCCCAGCAGGATGAATTCTCTCAGAAGTTTAAAAAGTTGTAGCATTATTGATCCATCAACAATTCCTTGAATTAGCGCCTAAAAACACAAAGAAGCCCCTGTACTTTTTCACAAGTCCCTGTGGAATTTTCTACGCCAATAAAAACAAGTTACACTTTAAAAAGAAATTTACCAAGAGCATCATTTCCAACGACCAATGTAACCACTTAATACAGTTTTTTGTTTGTTTAGGATTCAGACTTTTTATTTCTTAAGATTTTTATTTATTTATTTGACAGAGAGAGAGAGAACAAACAGGGGGAACAGTGGGCGGGAGGTTGGGGAGAAGCTGACTCCCTGCTGAGCAGGGAGCCAGATGCGGGGCTGGATCCCAGGACCCTTGGATCATGACCTGAGCTAAAGGCAGCTGCTCAGCCGACTGAGCCTCCCAGGTGTCCCTGGGATTCAGACATTTTTTTTCCCCCAACAACAACAAAAGAAGTGCAGCTACAAAGTATGATGATCAAAAGATGTATTTGCAAAAAATATATTGCAAGGTAATTCTCTCCTATTTTCCTTACTTTCAAGGAAAACTTCAAGTTGGAAGAGCACCACTGATACCAACTCAAGTGGCCAAAACCAAAGTTGACCCAGAGTAGGCTGAACCCATGAAGCTGAGGTCGGAACAGGTCCTGTCTGATCTCCCTGCTGAGCAGGAGTCTGACAAGAATTCTGTCTCAGGCTCTCCGGGCTATGACTGCTCCTGCTTGGCCTTGCCTCCTGCTCCCAGTGGATCTTAGCTTAGAACCCAACCTTAGCTCTGTGGATGACCCAAGCCTGAGTCAGTCCCCAGAGCCTGTTGCCAGTCTAAAGGTTTGGGTACCCTGTTCTGACATGCAAATAACCTTGACTCGTCGGGGTCCTATCAGTGGATGTTGGGTCCGGGACCAGCCAACAATCCCCGGGTCAATCCCACAGCTACTCAAATCCAAGGGCTCTGACTGGAGCCAGAAAAAAAAATTGTGGGAATGCAGCAAACCATCTGCCTGGCTGCATTCAGCCCTGGGTCAGTCACAATGGGTGTTCAGAACCCCTAGTCCTAGGTCATCAATCAAAGACAGACAACTTCCACTAAGAACTAAAAACCTGGGCAGGCTGTCTGGCTTTAAATCATGCCTTGTGTCACTTTGCAACTATGGAAGGAGTTAAAGCTCAGCATGTTCCCTGACTTTAACTCATTCCAGTTTCCCAGATGAGAACAAAGAAAACAGCAGTTGCCCATCACCAGCCCACTCCACACTGGGCCCAGCGCTGTGTTTTCGCCCTTAACTCGGAATTTCCGCTACATACAGATTTCACACGAATCCTTTGTTTTGCCAAATGATGGCACATCTATTTGTTTTTGTTCATTTACTATGTGCTGTACAGTATCTTTAGTGCTTTATACACACTCATGTATTGATATTTATGTATTTATACATGGACCTATGTAGCATGCATCGATTTAACACAAAGTGTACATAGTATGAGGTTGCATAAATTCCAATAAAAGGTGCACTCTTTTCAATTTTGTGACTCAATGTACTTCTTAATATTTTTAACTGAAGTCACGCTGCCTATTTGAAGAAAGTAAAGAAAGGTTTATGAAGAAAAAGCGAATTACCTTGTTGTTCCCTTCCAGATCTGTCCTCCTGAGGTAACATTGAAAGTTCAAGAGGGGGGTAAAACTTCTGATGGGAGTACTAAAAAGAGGCTTTAGAAGCAACCCAAGCCTCAAAGCAAACAATTAGCACGAGAAAAAGCTCAATGTTCGTTTAAGAAAAAAATTAAAAGAGGAGGTGGAAAACAAGATAAAGGAAAACACCCACAGCCTGGGCCTGGAAAGAGGCTAAAAAACATAGCTGTCTTTGAATGTGGAGGGGGAGAGTGGTGAAGAATGAGCCAGAAGTCAGTGTCAACCTGGGGGAGTGGGAGAGGGGATGACTTGAAGTTTTGGACCTTCCATCATTCATCAGTGAGTGTCTAATCATTAGAGAAAAGAAGCATCTAGGAGTTCCTTTCAGCAGACATTTCCTTTCAAGTTGAGACACACGCCCTTTTCAAAACAGCCCCGGTACCTTCTGCTCGCACACCCTGGGACTGCATCTGAACAGTCCACCAATGCCAACAGGAAAGCTTGTCCTTCTTCCCTGGAGAGAGGAATAGGGCAGCCTCAAAGAGAAATCTGGAAACATTTATTGACAGAGACCCAGCATTTTCCAAGAACCTCTGTTCTTCCCTGTGATGTGTGCTGCAGACTTTTGGCTCTACCTCCAAGAAGGCTTTGAAGCCGAGGGAAGCTCCCAGATGCCCTGGAGAATAAGATCTAGGGTGGTCAGTGCCAAAGGGGTCCTTTGTGGAACCAAAACGCAGCACAACATAGCAGAGAAGATTATGAGTACAGGGATTAGCTGGGAAATAGAGAAGGGAGTCATCAGGACAGAAAAATGCTATAAATCTTGCAGGGTCACCCTCACAACGCTCAGCATAAAATGAAGACTTCAGGCCCCAGGGACCACAGTTCCAGCTGCGAAAATGTTATGGGCTGAGCATCTTTGTCCTCCAAGGAGACCAAAACAAAGATCAAATAATGAAGGAGGTAGGAAAAGGGAATATAGAACTCCCTGGCTTGCTGACCTCCACGCTGCCTGTGATTTAGAAACCTTGTTGTATCACATAGTCATCAGTCTCTTGGCCTTTTAAAAATATATGTGTCCAGAGTTATTTCATATCTGCATAGAGAACACTTAACCTCTCCCCAGAGCTAATTAATAATTCTTTTTTTTTAAAGATTTTATTTATTTATTTGACAGAGAGAGATTACAAGTAGGCAGACAGGCAGGCAGAGAGAGAGGAGGAAGCAGGCTCCCTGCCGAGCAGAGAGCCCGATATGGGCCTTGATCCCAGGACCCTGAGATCAAGACCTGAGCCGAAGGCAGAGGCTTTAACCCACTGAGCCACCCAGGCGCCCTAATTAATAATTCTTAATGAGGGCAGGTGTCTTGACTTAAACTTCAAAGTGTAGAAAGTAACAACAGGCAGTGGTTAAGAGGGTATTTGTTGAAGTCAGTGGTTCAGCATCCTGGCTGCACATTAGAATCACCTGGAAAGTTTTAAAATGTTGATGCCTGGAATCCATCCTCAGAAAGTCTGATTTAATTGTTCTGGGGGTAAAGCCAGGTTATCCATACTGTTTTTGCAAGTTCCCCAGGAGATTTGAACGTGCAGGTAATCATGAGAAACACGGAGCTGAGATCATTGGAATCCCAAGCCCTTCCTAAACAGCCATCTGTTTCTACAAGGCCCACAGAGAAGAAAACAAAACAAGTAACACTTTCTGAGGAGCTTCAGCCCCAAGTCTCACTGCAGTACTGTAGTGAGCTAGCCTGGACCTAATGAATTCTTTTGCCTGCACCTCGATAGCCAAAAACCATAGCTAAATGAAAAGCTAACTCTTCCTCTCCATCCCCAAGTCCAAAGCCAAGTGTCAGTTGTTACCACTCTCACGAGAGACAGCACATCCACCAGAAAGCAGAACAAGTCAGATTTTGCCACTCCTATTTTCAACCAAGAAAGAATTAGTATCTCAAAACAGAAGGAAATACAAACCCATAAGAAAAAGGCAACAACCCAATGGAAAAAAGAGCAAAGAACAGAAACAGTTCATAAAAGAGAAGCCTCTCACGTCCAACACACATGAAACAAATCGCCATCTCTAGTTATCCGGGAAATGCCAGTTATAATCACAAAGGAGTTAGATACCATTTTGCACTTAATAACTAAAATCCAGGTTTGGTAACGACAAATGTTTGCCAGGATGCTGAGCAACAAGAACTGACATATTACTAATGGGGTGTCGATGTGCACAGCTGCTTAGAAGAGCAATTCTGCAGTCTCTGCGAGTGTAGACAATGCTTGCACCCTTGGAAGAATTCATTTCCCCTTCAGTATTTGCCCCTCGGACAGGTACAGGCAAAGACAGGTAGGCAATGGTGTCCCTGCAGCAGCACTGTTTGTCACGTGACTCGATTAGAAGGCTTAATATCCTCCAATAGTGGGACAGATAGTTGTGGTTTCAACAGCGTACAATGAAATAGCATACTTGGTTAAAATGAATCAACATCTACGTATTTCAACATGGGTCAATCTAAAATGTAATG
The DNA here is from genome assembly GCA_002007465.1 of Ailurus styani. NCBI lineage: Eukaryota > Metazoa > Chordata > Mammalia > Carnivora > Ailuridae > Ailurus > Ailurus styani. The sequence goes on from LNAC01000257.1 coordinate 584,644, forward strand.
TCAAAAGTGCAAGTTACAAAATGTCATTTTTAGTATGATATCCTTTATGTAAAATATTAAAGCATATATATACATACTCATGAACAAATATGTAGAAAAAGTATACAACCACGAGCAAGAAAAGGGCACATGAATAAGAAAGTTCTTACCTTTGGGGAGAGGCAGTATTTCCTCAGTTGAGATCAGGGAAGCATTTCGACTCCAACTGAAATGTTTTCCTTCCTCCCTTCCTTCCTTTTTTTTAATTTAAGCACATGTGGCCAAAGGTTAATGATTTTAAAACCGGGGTAAGGTAAACATGTACTGTTATACTTTTATCTATATCTTATTGTACATTTGAAATATTTAATAACTTTTTAAAAACTTTTTCAGAGGGCGCCTGGGTGGCTCAGTGGGTTTAAGCCTCCACCTTCAGCTCAGGTCATGATCTCTGGGATCAAGTCCCACATCGGGCTCTCTGCTCAGCAGGGAGCCTGCTTCCTCCTCTCTCTCTGCCTGCCTCTCTGCCTACTTGTGATCTCTCTCCCTTTCTGTGTCAAATAAATAAATAAAATCTTTAAAAAAACACACACACACAACTTTTTCAGAGGAAGAAGAAAAAGAAGCCACAAGTAGCTCCTTCCCCAGGAGCTCTGGGGTCTTTCGACTCTTCCTTTAATAGGGAGATGGCCAAACACCTATGCCTTGGGAGCCCAGGCACCACGTGCCGATGGGGGTGGGGACTTCGGGATCCCAGGTGATCCATCTCACAGCCACCACGTCAGGCTCATGCCGCATCACCAACGTCCACTTAATAACTCTGCTTTGGAATGTGGGTGAGATCTCATCTGATTTCCAGAGCCACACACAAACCCTGGAGTGAAGGAATCCCTGTGCTTCTCTAATTGGTATTTTCTGTGAATCAACTGTTGGGATTATATTTCACCTGTATTTGATGTGTTTCAAATGCTCTGGCCCCTCTAAAAGGTCAGGTGATGAATCACTCACAAACAAGTGGAGGGGAAATTGGAAGCAGTGGGCGAGCCAGTGCTGCAGGGCATTTGAGAGATGGGGAAACCAAGCCCTGAGCCTCGGGAGGCGGGAGGCGGTGTGACTTTTCGGAGCCTGTGGCTTTGCCACTGCTGGACCCAGGCCTCTGGTCTCTTGACTCCCTGCCCAGTGCTGAGACCCCAGGCTGCCATGGGGCTCCTTTTCAGAGACAGGTGAAATACCCTCAGGGGAGGGACAACTAGAAAAATCTGTAGCTTTTTGCCCATTCCTTTTTTCTCCATGGTGTTGCTTTAGCTCTAAAACTGTGCTGAAACTAAGTTATTACACATTTTTGGTAACCAGTTTATTTGAAGGGCCTCGACTTGAAGAAGGAAATAGCTTTATATTTTTTTAAAAAGATTTTATTTACTTATTTGACAGAGAGCGTGTGAGAGAGCACAAGCGGGGATGGGGGCAGGGGAGGGTCAGAGGGAGAAGCAGACTCCTTGCTGAGCAGGGAGCCCGACCAAGATCTGGATCCCAGGATCCTGAGATCATGACCCCAGCTGAAGGCAGATGCTTAACCGACTGAGCCATCCAGGCGCCCCTCACCTGGTTTATATATTGTTAATTACAGCTTTCAGCCATGTCCTTTCATATCATCCATTTCAACCCCTAGTGTTATTTTAGGCAGATTTGACATCTCTCAGGTCACTTTCGGTTACTAAAATTTGTCCAAACTAGCCTCATAAACAGTTCAAAGCTCGACTCCCCTTCTCCAGAGTAGGCTTGGAATGGGTATGTGTATTTGGTGTGGGGGTGAGTCATGCTGTGACACTACCAGCCCCTTGCTCCTCAGGGCCTAGCTCTCTCTTACTGGGGGCTTCGAGATGGAGAAACTTCAGAAATCTGCTTCTGTGGCGGTCACTGGTGTCACACTGGTTTGTAGTAGTTTTCTCTGAAACTGGAGACCTCTGTTAACCAAGAGCCCATATGGTGCCAGGGCCAGTTAGAAATCCGTGCCCCCAGGGAAACTTCTGCGTGCCGCACATGCTCTCTACCTTGCCCTACTCTCCCCTCAGGCATCCACAGGAATAGTACGGGCTCATCGGTCAAGCCTCTCAAAGCCAAGGGTACCGCAGAGAGCAGGCTGTTGGCGAACATGCACTACACACGTGGGGTTCTCCAGGCTCCGACGCTCCCCTAGCAGACAGAGGCACGAGCAGGCCTTCCCCGGCCCAGTGTAGCTGCCAGAAAGAGGGGCGAATCCTTCACAGATGTGGCTAAGGCCTTGCTTTTACCCTGAGAGGAGTCTGTTTTACTCTATTAAACTAAGGACTGGTCCTGAGTCCCAGTGAGTAATTTATCAGTAACTGGATCCATGTTCTCTCAAAGCGGAGCTGGGGAAGGAGGAAGAAAAACACAATAGGCCTCACCCATCCAGGTGGTATTGTCAAAGGTGATAGAGGAAGCATTCAAAGCATTCATTCAAATGGCCATTTTGTCTTGTTTGGTTGTGTGGAGGAAGGAAGAGAGTGAGGGGGAAGGAAGACGCCTATTCTAATAAACCTTTTCTTTTCTTTTTTTTTAGGAAGGTCACGAAGTTTCTTCTGGAGACAGGGTGGTCCCCTCATCTGCCCACATCCATTGCCCACAGCCATTAGCTGTCCTGCCTTACTTTTAGGAAGACTCGGGAGTGATTCTGAGGCCGACCTGTGTCTGAGGTTCCACCATACTAAGAGAGCTGTGAGCAATCTACCCCTGAAAGGAGGTTTGCAAAGACAGCATCATTCATACCAAATGGCAGGTGTGTTTGGCTCTTGGGAGTTTGCCAGGGCCTCTCCATTTTGGATGGAACTTGGGCATATCTTAATTCCTGTCAGTTAAGAACCTTAAACCGCTAAGGCTTCATTCCTTATGGGCTCTTATTTAAAATTCTGTCTTTAGTGTTAAAAATTTCAAACCTTTGAAGGTAAATCTCTGGATAGAAATTGATTTGAACTATACAGATCTTGAAATAATCCATGGAATACTTTGGGTCAGGATGAGAAATCATATATTAATGTTATTTCTGTATTTTTTTTATGTTGCTGAGATGTTCATTGTTGTTACAGGCTCTGTGCTCTGGAGATGTTTCCAGTTTGGTCAGAAGTTAAAGAACTGAAATAGTCAATATAAACCACACTCACACCTTGTAAATATAGAAGCCCAGTTTCTGTCAAACATCGGAAACAATATTCTGATGCTAATGTGGGATGTCCAGGGAGAGATTTTGTTTCTTTAAAGGGTCAACAAGATGCCTATCTTTTTGTCAGTTAAATAATGTATTTATTTTATTTTTCCCCCTCTTAGTTTAAATTTGGATGGCATTAATTTCCCTTTCGAATATACAGTCGGGGTGCCTGAGTGGCTCAGTCAGTTAAGCAACTGACTCGGTTTTGGCTCAGGTCACGATCTCAGGGCTGGGAGATCCAGCCCCGTGTGGGGCTCCATGCTCAGGGTGGTGTTTGCTGGAGATTCCCTCGCCCTCCGCCCCTCTCCCTGCCTACATGCCTGTACACACTCTCTCTTAAATAAGTAAATAAATAAATAGATAAAAACTTCAAATATATAGTTACGGGGCTTCTGGCTGGCTCAGTTGGTGGAGCATGCAACTCTTGATCTGGGGGTTGTGAGTTCAAGCCCCATTTTGGGTGTAGAGATCGCTTGAAAATAAAATCTTAAAAAAATATATAGTCATGGTTTACTTTTTATGTCATTCATGTCAGTTAAAATTCTTCTCCCCTTAAAATATTATCATAAAAACCAAGATATAATGAGTCCTGGTTTTCTATTCCAGTTGTAAAGAGCAACCTGGTTTGTAACCCAGAGAAGAAAGGATGAATCCCAGTCATCTTCTCAGACTAGAAGCACGTAGATCTAAAAAATTTATGATGTGGGCAGGTCAAGGATAAGTGCACTTGAGGGTAATTGTATGTTTGCAGTTAGCAGGATGGACAGCCTAATGATATATAGAAAAAGTGGCAGTTCCAACTAACAGAAGCCTCTCTAGCTAAAGCACATCTTCCAAATGTCTCTGAAACACATGTGAATGTCTGTCATTAGCAGTTATCACAGTGATGGTTTTAAAGGCTGCCATGTTCCTTTGCAGAAGTAAGTGCTGGTTCGTTCTACCCATCTGGTTATGACTCAAGGCTCTAGTTTCCCATAGAGAAAATTGTGGGGGTTGAAAAATGTGAGAGGAGAGAGTATGAATGTGTGAGCATGTGTATTAAGAATTCCAGGAACCCAATCATAAATCCACCTTTGGGACCCCCAAATTACTAAGGATGTGACAACACTGGCAGGCCATGGATTATGGTACATTACCTTGCTTTATCCTTTGGCTCATTTAGCAGAGGCACCTTCTCTTGAGATGCTGAGAATTGACAGGGAGAGCTGGATCTCTTCCCTTCATAAGGATTTTTATAAGCATAGAAATCCCCTGCTTTACTCTCTGGCGCATTCCTGCTCGTTCACATGGATGTTGGTGAAGACCTAAATGTCCTTTCCCCCGGTCCTCTTACTGCTGTTGTTACTAGAGAGAGCCCTTTCAAGGAATCTTCTTTCCCTAGGGAAGTTTGTATGCCTTTAACTCTTTGATTCTTTTCAAAGTGTCTATTCATTTTCTCTGTATCTCTTTATATTTTGAATAATTTATGCTGGGTTTTTAGCTCTTCTATGCTCCATTTCAGATTCCTTTTGTCATGTAAATTGAAAATGTCCCATTTTCCTGCCCTCAGTTGACCTGGCTACTTGATTGTAAAGCGCATTCCATCCAGAAACATAATCGAGATACTAGTACTTTTATGTCTACCCAGCTTCCTTCTTTCTCTCTGAGGTGAATGTGGATTCTGCCGATTTAGCTGAGCTGGGAGGGGGTTTCCCAGAGTCCTCCTCCTCGCACAGTTGGCTTGGGTCCAAAGAGAAATTTTGTTTGAGATTCAGAAGGCGGAAATGGAGTAGCCATTTTCTTTTTGTGCTCAGAAGGTTGGTGCTGGCCTGGGATGCTGGTGTCATTCACACCTGTCCTTAGAGATTCACAGGTTTTCCCAGATGGCATCAGGGCAGCGGCAGGACCACAGCACTTCCAGCTCCCATGGGTGTCCCGCATCAGCTCCTCCTGTTCCTGGGCCAGGTGCGCTCTCCTCCAGGGCAGAGGGGCTGCCGGCTTCTTCTTGACCAGGGCAGAGGTCACCTGCACTATAGACTTGGTGCCTTGAAGGAAGCTGAGAGTGCCATTTGAGGTCCAGCCATCCTTGCAGATTCTGCCTCCTCCTCACATGTTCCAGTTTGTCTTTGCTTCTCCTGCTTCCTGCCCATCTTTTCTCCCCAGCTGCCTGCCTGCTCACTTGAGTTCCAGTACCAGAGGCAGAAGCAAAGCTTCACAAAGACAGTTCAACCAGCTCCCACACTGCATAAAGTGAAATCCCTAAAATCAATCCCTTGTTATTATGTCACCGCTAGTGGTGGTGCTTCTCTGATAAAACCTTTGTGGATACACTCATTTTACTTGGTGGGGTGCATTTTGGCGAACAAAGGAAAAGAGGATTTAGGATACAACTGTTAAGGTCAAGGTTACTTGTCCATTAGACTCACCTGGGTAGGAAATCTGCAATTATATTTAAATGTTTCTATTTGGGTCAAACCTCTGGAATTCAAACCAATAACCTTCCATGCAATCAGCTTCCATCCTATGCCAAGAGCAGTTTAGAGTTTTTTCAGCAATTTTGCTCTAGGTTCTCTTACGGGAACAACACCAGGATGGATTAATGGAGCACTGAGTGGCCAGGGTACAAACTGCACTTTGAGAATGCCCTGCTGCCAGTCTTCCATCAGAAGTGGGCAGTTCTGATTGGCCACCCTCTGATCTGGCCAATCAGCCTCCGTACCACATTACAGGGCTCACACATCCTGTAAAGAGGTCTTTTCAGGGAAAATCATAATCCTGTTGGGCAGCCAAACAGTGAGAATTTATTTAACTCTTCTACATGGGTGGGTCTGTTGATTTTTAAGGATATGATTTAAATTATATGAGTTGCCCAGAAGCCACAAAACTACATTTTGGTTACATGCATATTTATGCACAGAGCTGGTGAGATCTGGAAAACACTTTAGGAAATTCTCAGTATTGTTCTCATAACTGAACTTTCCTGAATATAATGTGTTGTTTTTTGGTTTTGTTTTTGGTTTTTTTTACATGAGAGTTTCTTTTGGATCAGACTTGGGTATACAGGTCATGACTAGTACAGGATCTTAAGTAACCCCAAACCTAGATGATTAAGAATAGTTTCCAAACACAGCTGCTTAACAATGAAGAATTGCCAATGTTCTTTTTATGAGGGGAAGAAAAAGATATTTTCAGAAATCTGTTTTCTTTGCTCTGGAGTTTGTTTATCACTCAATCTAAGAATGAAGACTTATTTTTTGTCAACAAAATATCCATCCTTGAAGTAATTTAGGGGGTGGTCTTACTGCCTTCATCATCTTTAAATCTTAGCTAACTTATGTTGGATTCACTTTGTATAAGTTCAAGCAAATAGACTAATATCAGTCTGGCTGAGCCTAAAAGCATTAAACTACATGATTCTGGCAAGAAAAAAAGGTCATAAAAATGGAAGCCAAACATTACTCACATAAAGAGACTACATCTTTTGATGGTATCTTCATATTCAGATTTATCAGTGTGGATCATTAGAGCTTTGAGTGTCCCGGGGCCATACTATTCTGAGGATACACAGAGGCTCTTGCACAGAGGGGTATAAGGGTGTACATGCATATGACCTCTCTTTCACCCATCTGAGTTCAATAATAATTATGAGCTAGACACAGGTGTCAGATAAGTGAAAATGAAAATTATCGGCATTCTTACTGAGAAATGCTAAATGAGAGGACCTAGCTAGTTGTGCAACAATAGGCCTATTCCACATTGCCCCCGGTCACAGGCACAGCTGGACAATCTCAGTCCTCACCCATAGGGTCAAGGACTCTCCATTAAGCTTCCTGCATGATCAGGAACAGATGAGTCAGGAAATCCCAAAGGAGAGGAGGGAGGAGAGGAATGATCAGAGTGTGCCTGGTTCCTTCCTCTAAAATCCCCCATCAGAGAAGTCATTATTCCTTTCATAGGGAGAAGAGAGTAAAGGATGAGGAGAGAGGCCAGGTTGTTGTTCTGGGGGTGTCCCTCCCCATGAACACTGCTGCCCTTCCTGGGCTCTGCTGCTGTCTCCCACCAGGCTCCACCATGGCTTCTGGAGCCCCTGAAGAACCCGAAGTGGACTAATGATCTTCAGCAGATCAGGAGAGAATGTTTCTATTCTTTCTGTATTTTGGTGGCAGCATCTTACTAACAGAATACCAATTTTTGCTCAGGCAGGCAATGGGACAAGCTATTTTTTTTTTTACCCCAGCCCTTTGCATCAAGGATGGCCATGTGGTATAATTTGGACCCATGACACATGAACAGAAGTTTCCCGAATTTTTCTGTGAAATATCTTGCTTTCCAGATTTTAAATATATATAATATATATAACTAATATAATTGTGTGTGTGTGTGTGTGTGTGTGTGTATAATTTGTAATATCCTCCTGTCCCATTCCCTTCTTTCTGCCTTGGATTCAAATGATGGAGTACAACCATCGTGCCATGATCAGGAGTCAACGATGAAGGTGAAGACCAGCATGTTAAGTATGCTACAGCTGATATAAAGAAAGAGACTAGTTGCCTGGTGGTACTGTTGATCAGTTGAGTTAAATGAGCATCGACCCACTTCTGGGTTTCTTGTTATGTGGAAAAAAAAAAATAGACATCTGTAGAAGACACTTAAAGATGGGTTTTCTGTTACTTGCAGACAACTTTCAACTGAACATCATGATGAAGTAAAGGATGAGGGATGCTCCTTTCCTCTCTCCCGTCACTACTCGCAGCCAGCCAGAGCCTCCAAACCAACACCAGTGACCACAGGGATAAAACGTGTTATGGCCACTTCATCCACACCCCATCATCATTTAAGAGCACTGAGGGGCAGAGCCAGTGTCTTTAATCACTTATGTGCTATTTAAATTCCACTTTCACTGTCTATACTGAGGCAAGGATTCACCACCTCACTGACAATAATCACAGTCCATTCTCCTGGCTTTTTGTTTAACCTGAGGGTCATCTACCATTTAGAAAAAATAGGATCCATTAGCATTCTATTTCTAAAGTCTATTTATAAAAAGCTGTCTTGTCACCAACTTCTCCAGCTTTAGGCAATCAATTTCCTTTTTAGCAAACTCAATTACTCGTTATCATCTTCAAAAACAGATTTGTACTGAGTAGACACAGCCTGAGTTGAAGAGACTCCCAATACTAGATCAATAAAGAAATCACATTCTTCCCCTACCTCCACCAGGAAGTGCATCCTCGAATCCCAGGGAGCTCCATCTTACATAATTTAGTAGTATTCTATAATAATAAAAGAGGCCAGAGGATGTAGGGTAGGAGAAAAAACACCACCATATCATTCCCTGAAAGGCTGCTTTCTGAGATATACATACTTGAAAAAGATTGTGAACCAAAAAAGGTATCTGGATGCTTGTTTTATTTTAGTCGGAAATATAAAGTGATATTTTTTTCTACCAAGAAACATTAGCAGACCCAGAGAACTTATTTGCAGCAAATAAGTATGTATTGGGTTATTGGTTTTTTCGCTTCCTTCTGTAAAAGTGTAACATACTTTTAAGTTAATCTGTGTGTTTATTGTGATGTTTCCAGTCACTATGTGGTTTCCATATATTTAGATAGCTCTATGTGCCAGTGAGTCTTATTTTTGTCTAGCTATATTGGTTAGAATGCATTGAGCTTCAAGTAATAGAAAAGCTAATAGTGGTTCAAACCACAAGGATGCTTAGTTATCAAAAAGTCTTGAAGCAATCTTTCCTTGAGTTTGTTCAGTAACTCGGTGGTATTGTCTTGTACTAAGGGTCCTCCTGTCATTCTACACAGCCCTCCTCAAAGAGCTGGTGATGTTTCAAGATGGCTGCCACAGCCTCCAGAATCAGTCTTCATAAGCGAAAAGGTGGAGCAAAAAGACAAAGGCAAAAACGGTCCTCTTAATGGGCCTGACTTTGTCAGGGAGGAAAATTTTTTCGCAACTGTAGTCCAATAGGCTTCCCTTTGGATTTCATTAACCAGGAGTGGGTCATGACAAGCACTGGCTGTGAAGTGGGCTGGGAAGTCCAATATGGCATTTTCAACCTTTTATGTAGGAGATGGGCAAGGAGGAAGGAGGCTGGGAAGAGCTGCTGAGGCGGTCACAAACATCAGACACAGAGTATAAACTCCTAGAGATCAGCAATTGCATATTTTTATAATAGAACAAAAAAAATAGCAAAATAGCAGCAGTAAATATATTAAAATAGTACTTTGAAAAAAGGAAAAAAATCACTCATAATCCCATCCTCTTGTTACAAAATTTTTTTGTGTGTATTATCTTCTGTCCATAGTCCATATTCCCTGTCCATAGTCTACATTCTTATTTTACTTGTTTACAATCTTAATTCTTTTCATTTAATATTATACTGTAATCATTTTCCTATTTTCCTATTTATTATTTATAATTGTGAATGAAAAGTTTTTTCTTTAAGATATATCACAACTTAACCATTTCCTTATTATTGAACTCAGATGATTTTCCAAGATCACACTATTGTATTTTGGCTAAAATAAATATACTAATAACATCTACCTGTGTACGTTTTTCTGCTATTATTTTAAGTGTAAAATAACCCCTGAAGTCATAGGGATGTAATGTACAACATGGTGACTTAGTTACTAATACTGTATTGCACATTTGAAAATTGCTAAGAGAGTAAATCTCAAAAGTTCTCATCACAAGAAAAAAAATATTTAAACTATGTATGGTGACAGATGTTAACCAGTCTTCCTATGGTGGTCATTTTACAATATATACAAATATCAAATCATTATACTACATACCTGAAATGAATCTAGTATGTCAAATATACCTTTAAAAAAGCTATGAATATTTTCTATAACTTATATTGTCAGTCTTTCATATAGTCACAATAACTGTTACAGTTTAAAATTCTTGAAATTAGGAGCACCTTGGTGGCTCAGTCGTTAACTGTCTGCCTTCACCTCAGGTCATGATCCCAGGGTCCCTGGATCAAGCCTCATGTCAGTCTCCCTGCTCAGTGGGAAGCCTGCTTCTCCTTCTCCCACTCCCCCTGCTTGTGTTCCCTCTCTCGCTGTCTCTGTCAAATAAATATTTTTAAAAAATTCTTGAAATTATATGAAATTACATACATATATGTATATGTATACATTTGTAAATTTAACCACAACATCACCAGAATGGTACTCTCATTATTTAGGTGTGTTTTTTGTTTTGTTCTTTTTTTTTGCTGATTCACAATGAATAAAATGCTACATTGTATTTCATTTCTATTCTTCTCCTTTTTTCTGGCAAGGAGACCAGAGGACTAAACCAGCCGGGGAGGATCTTATACGATCATAGTTGGGCCAAGGTAGCTTCTTACCCAGAGCTAAGTTAAACCAAAATGTTAATAGTCTTTTGAGGGGTATCTCTGAAGATTATGTGTGAGAGTTCTAATTTATTTTCTACCTTGTTTTTTCTAATTATAAATTGAATATGTATTGCTTTGATAATGACTGCAAAACAATGACAATATATTATTTTACTAATGAGTTGAGCTTTGATAGTGCTGGCATAATTGTGCAAGTCAATAAAAGGGTCCACAACACAGGTCATCAGAACACGGAAAACCTAAAATGGGAAGACAGAGGTGGAGAGATGAATACACAGCCAAGGCCTGGGCATCCCACTAAGGCTGGAGCAAGGGACAGCATCCCAGTGGAGCAGACAAGTAGTTAAAAACAAGGATATGAGGGCCTCTCATGAGCAACTGAAGCAGGGCAGGAGAAAGTCCAGACCTTTCAAAGTCACGGGAACAGACTATGTCTTTGATGGCTGTCAAGGTGTTTTCTTACTGTTATGGTTTCTCCTTCAGTGAATTGTCCATTCACATCATAAAACTTGCCTTTGTAATTATAATGTCAATGTACTCATCCATTCCACAAATACTTATTGAGCACCTGCTATGTACCGAACATTGTTGTAACTATGGGGATGGAGCATTAAACACAACAGACAAAGCCCCAACCAGAGAAGAAGGTGAACAGTTACAAAGAAGGAAAAGGAGGGGAAGGGCATAGAACACGTCTAGGAGAAGGGGGACCCTCTTTCTCAAAAAGCAGGTCAGGGAGACTTCTCTGATAAGGTGCCATTGAACGGGACCTGGATGAAATTAGAAGCTGAAACAAGCAAATATCTGGGGGAAAGCTTTGCCTGATGGAGAGAAGAGAAAGTAAACAAGTCCTAAGACCTGAGGCTACTGGATGTGCTGACAGAAAAGAACAATCCCAGTGTGGCCGGAGTGGGTAACTGAGATGTGGATGCAGAGAAACCTGGAAGGGAGATCCCATAGGCTCTCACAGGCCAAGCTATGAATTTGGGACTGTGTTGCCAATATAAGGGAGGCCCCTGAGTTTGCAATCATGGGCATTTTAAAGGAATCACAAGCTGCTGTTTGGAGAATAGACTGGAGGCCAGAGTGAAAGCTAAGAGACCCATCAGAGGTTATTGCACTAGTCTCAGGCAAAGGTTTTAGGCGTGTGGACTGAGGGGAGATGAAGGAGCCCATGAACAGCCTTCCGAGTCTGGATAACTTTCCAGGCTTGAGCTGACAGAATTTGCCGATGGGTTTAAGGTGCCATGTGAGAGAAAAGGAAGAACCTGAAAAAGATGAACCAGCAAAGGTCACCAAGAAAGACTCGTTTCTTGGCTCGGGGCGTCCTAGAGCGTTTGACTGCATTTTGGAACATGAGGGCAGTGGTGGGGGCAGGTTTGGAGGAGGAGATGAAAAGCTTGGGTCTCTTCTGTTTGACATCAGGTATCCAAGTGAAAATGTTGAGCTGGCGGTTGAATATATTTGTTTGGAGTTCAGAGCAGAGCTCCGGATGGAAGTTTAATTTTAGAATCATCAGCATATAGGTCCTATTTAAAGCCACAAGCCTGGATGAGATCACCAGAGAGTGAGTGCAGGTGGAGAAGAGAAGAGGCCCTTCAACAAGTGGAAACTGGGAAGATGAACCAGCAAAGGTCACCAAGAAAGAGTGGCCGGAGAGGTGCCAAGAGAATGAGGCGGGTTCAGGGTCATGGAAGCTGCATGAGGAAACTGTCTCAAGAATTGTTTCAATCAACTATGTCAAATGCTACCAAAATGTCTCAAAAGATGAAGACCAAGAATTGTTCTGCTCTGGGCTTGGTGAACACCTAAGCAAATGCCAATAGTGGGTAAAAACCATGTTAAGCAATCCCAGCAACCACCTCTTCCTGCGCTGTTCTAAAGTGAAATCAACTTTAGATTTGTCTTTATGTAGGTAAAGACCAGTGGGTTGGTAACAGAAGTTCCACAAGTTGTTAAATCCCTTGTTTGAGATGTGTACTCTGATATTCCTGAGGTTGTTCTGAGGATTAAATGAATGGTAAACTTGAAGTCTGAGGGATGGGGTCTAGTGCAGTGGGATCACTCAATAATGGAGGCATTAGCTATTACGGTGACCCAGGTGAGTCCCATTTAATTTTAAGCTCTCATTTCAGGCTGTTGCTTAACACTGTTCAAAGACAAGCACTAAGTTTTCTAGAAATGATTGAAAGTAATCACAACGTCATAGAACTGAAAGGACTGTAGAGGTTATTTACTCCATTCTCCTCACTTGACAGGTAGGAAAACAGACGCAGTGAGATTAGGTGACTTTCTCCGGATCACCCACACCCACCAAATTAGGAGCAGAACACAGGTCTCCCATGCTGAATCCTGAACGTTCTATGTCAGGGGATCTATTTCAAATAACTGACGCTTGTTCCTTTTAACTACCAAAACTTAATAGCAGTCATTATGACCATCATTATTGCTCTCGATTAAAAATGTCTACTGCTTTGATGAAAACACTTTTCTTGCACAATGGAGTTATTTTAGTCAAGAAGATTTGATATTTTTGAACTCAGCTTTTCTTGTTACCTTTTTTCTTTGCCAGCTCCTTTAAGCTTTGAGAAGTCCCTTTGACTTGTAAAGCAAGTGACAACTTCATACGATAGTGTTATACAATATTGTCAAAGTGATCACTTGGTATTTTCTGAAAAGACAAATCTAAGGAGTTAAGGACAGCAACAAGCACATAATTCTGCATCTAAGAGCATCCACAACTATAAGAGTACATTTATTTATATTTTATATACATGGAGAATCGTAGATGTATTATTCAGGAGATTTCAGTGGATAATACTGATCTGAAACTCACAGAGAAATTAATCTTAAGTGAGTCTGTATTATCTCTCCTTCAACTCTTCAGAGTATACATGGAATTCATATAAATTTAGTTATTGAAATAATTTGTATCTCTGTAGCATTTTTCCATAGAGAAATTCCAAACATCAGTTTATTAAACACCCAAATGCTCCCATGAGAGAGAAGAATCATATCTTATTATTCCTATTCTAGAAATGAGAAAACTAATATCCCCAAATGCTAATATGTTCAGAGGACTTACATGAACAGTAACAAAGTCCCTTTCTTCTTTCTCCTTCCCAGGCAATCTTTGAGTATCATCTAGAAATCTGAATTTAGCCCTCAGCATTTTCAGTGTTCCAGGGGTGGACCTGGTGAGAAAATAAAGCTCACTGATTCCTGGTGCTCACAAATCCACTCTCAGACATTTCCTATTACTAGTGACCACAGGCTCAGCCTCTGCCTGCCTCTAAGGTCATGTGGTCTTCGTTGCTACAACAACCACGAATCTATCGCATTTCACTATTAAAAGTAAATTGTCAGTCACTTACATTCTATCCAACCTTGTTAGAGTAACTAAGCTATGCATCTCTAGAAAGTGAAGTAGCAAATAACAGCTCAGCAAAGCATTCCTTCTTTTCCTACCTAGATTTTGGTGCCTGTGAGTGACTAGAGATTTTGTTGGATGCTGGGCCTGTGGAATGTCCTGGAAGAATAGGGTGGTTGGGAGGATTAAAATTAAAGTAATGCACATGAGGTGCTTTTTTGCTAGAAGAATATGTTCAATAAATGTTAGTGTTTGTTACTATTAGTATTTGTAGCTTAGCTGGTAGAATTTGAGGAGAGCTAATAATTACAGTTCTGGTTACCATTTATTAAATTAGATTTAAGTCTCATGATAAGGTTACAAAGGAGATTATCATAGTCCCCATTCAACAGCTAGAAAAGTGGCAGACTTGGGATTTGACTCTAATGTTTCTCTGATTTCACCAAGCTTGTTTGTTCATTTCTTCATTCATTCACAAATACTTACTAAGCTCCTGTGTACTAGGCACTGAGCTAGGCAAAGAGGTAAACAAGACAGACCTGGCCTCTGCCCTTACAGAACTTGGAGTCTAGGGAAGTACAGACAAATGAAACCCTATGTCATGATGTTGCGAGGCTCCCTCCCATTCTTGCCCTACCATTATGAATGCAAACCCGTGCCCTTCTCTTCATGCTCCTAAAATAAATTCACTCTATTAGATGAATTTGTTAGATGAAGGATATTTTACTGAGGAATGTATAGAAGTAGTTTACACTTCACAATGCAGAGAATTTCTCTCTGAAAGTCCCCATAAGAATCTTTGTCCTTAAGATGGGATCGGGAATGAGACAAACCATAAGAGACTCTTAATCTCACAAAACAAACTGAGGGTTACTGGGGGGTGGGAGGGTAGGGTAGGGTGGGTGGGTTATGGACATTGGGGAGGGTTTGTGCTATGGTGAGTGCTGTGAAAGGTGTAAGCCTGATGATTCACAGACCTGTACCCCTGGGGCAAAAAAAAAAAAAGGTTAAAAAAAAAAGAATCTTTGTCCTTATTCTACATCAATCCTTAACCTCCTCACCCCACCACCCTATTCCACCCCCAGTCTACCAATCTAGAGACAGGACCCTGGCCCTGGGTCTGCCCTGAAAGCTGCACTCTGGATCTTTCTTCCTTATACAGACTACTTAAGTCTTACATCTTAAGTGTCCAGTGAAGTTCTCCCATGAGCAGAATATACCTTCCTTATAAGATGGCCAGGAGATTATAAGCACATTATTATTTTTCTGGTCCCATAAGTCAACTGGGAGGTCTACTGAGGTATGAGCCCCTGTGTTAAAAGAGCACATAAGAGAGACCTGGAACTTGGACTTAGGGCATCAAGGCAGGTGTCCTGGAAAAAGTGACATCTAAAGTGTGGTGGATGTTATGGCTGCCTCCTTGATGTCCATTATTCAACTCTTGGTAACTACCCTAATGTGGTGGTAGAGATTGGAGTTGGTTGAGGGTGGGTGATAGTTATACCTTCTCTATGAACCCCACATGCTTTGGGGAGAACAGTTTCACCATCTTCAACTTAAGTCTAATTGCCTAAGTTCATCCATGCCTCTGGCCAGTTTTTGGCTCAGGGGTAATCAAGGTTAGTTAGCTGCAGTAAGACTGAAAAAAAAGGTGGAAAAGAGGGAGGTTTGGGTGAGAAGAAGGTCTGAAAAAGAAATGTAGCTTTTCTTTAATGGACATGAATAGGGAAGTGCACAAAATTTTTTAAAAGATTTTCTTTTTAAGTGATCTCTGAACTCATGACCCCAAGTTCAAGAGTCACATGCTCTACCGACTGAGCCAGCCAGGCACCCTAGGAAGTGCACAGACTTAGCCATTAGTGTTGGCTATCTGATCGCCAAAAGGACCAGCAGCCTCAGCTGGAAGGTTATGTTGCCCAGCAGAGTGAAGAGCTAAATAGAAATTCAACCCTTCATTACCTGGTAGAGCCGCTGAACTGACCTCAGCGATGTGAGACTTTCGTGTCTAGGAAAGTTTTCTGTTTCTTACAATCAAACCCAAACTAACTGATACAGAAGGTGAGATTTGATCAACAAGTAGGCAAGTCCCTTATCTATAACTTATAAGTTCATTTAAATGCAGTTTGATTTTCAGGAAAAACATAAAATACAAGACAACTCCTACATATACTTAATTACCAGCTTGATAAAAAATTAAAAAAAGATCAGATTTATTAGTATATACACACACACAGATCACACACAAAAATTTCCAAACTTAAAATGATTAGGAACTACCTAATGTGACATTTAAAAAGAAAACTTCAAAACTTTGTTAGAACACTTAAAAGATGATGATTCAAGTAAGAAATAGAGACAATATCAAGGTAAAAAGACAATAACATTAAAATAGCTGAACCAACCAATAGAAATGTATTTGAATTTAATTAAATTTATAGATTTAATACTATTCTGATTGAAAACCCAATAATTATGTTCAATCTACAAAATTATTTTAAAATGTATACATAAAAATAATATTACCATCAATAGGGAGTAAGAAAAGAAAGGCAGTGAGAGTTCCTGCCAATATCAGCCATTAAAAACTCCTATATAATAGAATAAGGATTAAAGAAATGTGCTAGATAGATTACAGGTTAATGGAACCAAGTAAAGAGACTTAAAAGGTCTAACAATTTATAGAAGCATTTGTGTAGAATGGAAATAAAACTATATATACATGTATATATACACACAAGCATATATGTCTTAAATATTTTAATACAAAATAGTTTTTTATAATATAGGAGAAAAGGAAGGTGTGTGGCAGACACTTCTAGTTGGCTGATTCAATGGTCTTTCTCAACCTTATTCTCTTTTAGTTGTCTTCTATTAAAGCAGGAAGAATTGAATTCAGCTAGATGTGACCATATGATGTAGTTCTAACTAATGAGACATATGTGAAAGTTTGCTGGTAGGTTTCTGAGAAAATTTTTGTTTTCCTGATAAAAGAAACTGATGTAGTTTCCATTGCTCTTCCTTCCTGTTGCTTTGAATGCAACATTCTTCCTGCTTTAAACGTAGATGAGATAGCTTGAGGTTCAGCAGCCATGTTGGAACTATGAGGTGATAAGCATGAAGAAAAGGCAAAGAGAATTTTACAGTCGCTAGCCCCAAATCATTGGGACGCTGAAATGATGCCAAAAGCTACTATATCAGTCATGGTTTGTTTTGTTTGTTGTAAAACTTTTTTTGTATTTGATGATGTCCTGACAGCTTAAAAATCTTACTGGCCAGGGAGAATGGCCCTTCCAGAACTAACTAATTTCTCAAGACAATAAACAAGTTACTTGTTACACGCCAACCACCCCTTTTATTTAACTCTTACACACCAAGCCAATATTTCTCCAGTCCAAAATCATCTCAGGGCCAGGTACCAGGCAACTAGAACGACCAGCCTGATAGCCCCAAACCCACCAGAATTATTCAAACTAGACATTCCTAAGCTGTTTACTCTGACCTGCCTTGTCTTGCCTACAGAAATCCCAATAAAAGGTCTGGCCTAGGCCTTCTCTAGCGACTGCTTCTGACTGAAACCTCAAGCTTCTCCTGCGGTCCCGCGTGGCATGGCATGCCCTCTTCAAGCAGGAAATGTAACTAGTAAATTCTTCTTTTCAAGGGATCAGATCTCTCAGCCATTACTCAGTCACCTCTGTAAACTAAAACCCCACAGGTGCATTTCAGGAAAGCTACCAACCTCTGGACTTCCTGCAGAGTGAGAAAACTAAACCCCTGTTTGTTTAAACCACCATTATTTGGATTTTTGTTACTTGCAGTCCATAATCATAACTTACCCAAGAAATATTTGATAAGAGGTATAGAAATTAGTGATAATAATTTTAAAAATAGCTAAGACCTGACATAATTCAGTTAGATTAACGAATTAATTTTTTTATTACGGAGAAAAGAACAGAACATTGACTAAAAGACTTAGTGAATCTGTGAAAAAGAACTTTTTTCCCCCTGAAACTTCATAAAGAATCATAAAGAAAGTGATATATGGGCATGCCTGGGTAGCTCAGTTGGTTGAGCTTCTGCCTTCAGCTCAGGTCATGATCCCAGGGTCCTGGGATCAATCCTACTGGCAGGCTCCTTGCTCAGCAGGAAGCCTGCTTCTCTCTCTGCCTGCTCTGTCTGCAGCTCTCCCTACTTATACTCTCGCTCTCTCTGATAAATAAATAAAGAAATAAAATCTTTAAGAAAAAAGAAACTGACATATGTAAAATTTAATCTGTACAGGGAGAAATAGGAAAAATGTTAGAAAACAAAATACAGAATATGAAAAATATATATCATATGTGATAACATATATGGTCACATATAAAATATAAAAGGATCTTATTCAAATTTATTATATTTCTTTACTCTGATAGAAAAATGGACAAAGCATATGAACAAGCAATTCCCCCAAGAAGAAATGGAAATAGTAAAGAAACACCTGAGAAAATGTTCAGCCCTGGTAGTAATCAAAGAATTGCAAATTAAAGCAACCTTGAAATGTTATTTGACACCTACTAAATTAGCATTTTTAAAATGGATGGGCTGGCAAGGTGCCGGTGATATAAGTGTTCATTTCAGGTGGTGCTACAAATTGATACCAGCTTTGAGAAAGCATCGTGGCAAGTAAGGAGAGACACTCATGCCTTTTAACCAAGGGATTCCAGTTTTTGCAGTTAGCTCTAAGGAGAATTGAACAGAAGCAGAAAGACACTCTCAGCACTGTTCTTCAGAATCTTTGCAATTCAATTCAATTCGATTATCATCTATTTTACACATTCCACCTGCCAAGCAGAGGCAACAGGGAATTAGAAATTAGTAAGACATTGTGTCTGACCTCAGGGGGCTCAGTCCGGCAGAGCAGTGAAGTAGGTAAATAAGTAACATGACAAAATGGTGCAATGAAAAAAAAAACAGAAAACAAACAAACAAACAAACAAAAAACCCACCACAGATGAAATCAGAGGAGCTAGATTTTTATGGCGAGGCTTACCTAAGGGGACAAGGTGAAACTGCAGGCAAAAACAGACAGAGAGTTAAAATAGGGACAATGAGTCATCCAGCACTATGAGAATAGAGATGCCGGGAGTAAGTTTGTGGAAAACCAAGATTTGTGGCAGAGTGTAGAGAGTTTTTCTGACCTTGTTTGATACCTACAATAGTAAAATGTGGAACATTCTTAAATCACCAGCATTAGAAATATCTCTTCATGAATTATGATACACAGCAGACCATCATCCCACCATAAGAATGAAAATTATGGGGGCGCCTGGGTGGCTTAGTGGGTTAAAGCCTCTGCCTTTGGCTCAGGTCATGATCTCAGGGTCCTGGGATCGAGCCCTGCATCAGGCTCCCTGCTCAGCAGAGAGCCTGCTTCCTTCTCTCTCTGCCTGCCTCTCTGCCTACTTGTGATCTCTCTGTATCAAATAAATAAAATCTTTTTAAAAAGTGAAAATTATGAAGTATATAAGACACTTAAAAACATTTACAACATGCAGGCAGGATACGGGCAGGAAGAGCAGCTACTGGCCTCGACAACCCTGAGCATTGGGCCAAAATTCACTTTGGCCCCTTTTTCCACCCTCGAATTTAAAAAATCGAAATATAATTCACATGTTGTGAAATTAACCCATTTGAAGTGTACGATTCAATGTTTTTAACATATTCACAAAGTTGTGCAACAATCACCACTATTTAATTCCAGGACACTTTCATCTCCTGAAAAAGAAACTCTGCATTCCTCCTGGCCATTAGCAACCAAAAATCTACCGTCTGTGTCTGTAGACTTGCTTCTATTCCGCCTTGCCCTGAGAGAAGCCTCCCAAATTACTGCTACCCTCCCCAGGTCGCGATAAAGAGGGGCAACAGCTGTTCAGTGTTCTGGCAGCGGTGTGGATACTGGCCCTCCCCCGAGTACAGCTGCCTGAAAGCCAGTAAACACCACCGATGAAAAGATTCAGACATAACACAAGGGAATTAAATGTAGGCTCGGGTAAATCTAGAGAATCTGCCTCACAGACTGTATAGCTTGCTCTCAAGACCCCTCATCCTGAGTTGAACCCCTCCCTGAGGTGAGCACCCTCTCAGCTCCCAACCTCGGTGTGAGGAGAGCACGACAGCTGGGCAGGAAGCATACCTTCTCGTGGAGCATTTTCATTTTTCTACAAAGAAACTTGTAGGGCACATGGTGAGTGTGGTGGCTTGGTCTCTGGCCGCCGTCCCCAAATTCACCACCTCTCTTCCTCGCCAGCCTTCTCCTGCCAGATGCCATTTTTTTCCTTTCCCAGGGACACTAACTGCAAAAACTGTGGTTCTCTGTGGAAATGATCACAGATGCGTCAGCTCGCAATTTGTGTTTGCTGCTTTCCTCACTAGTTAAGGACAACATGGCACACGTGATGGTGAAGCTTGACCTTTCTGTTTTATGCGCTATGACATACTGTCTTTGGTGGTCATAGGAGTTTGAAGACCTTAGCACACTCTTGACAAGCAAACGACAGCAATAATTCATCGTCTCATTTCTCCCAGTCCCCCCAGTACATCATGAGGCAAAGATGGGGATGAACCACAACACTTAAAAGCGCAGACACAGAGGTAGCTCAGCGCTGTGTTAGAGGGAGCCCCGACAGGAGTCAGGATATGCAGGTTTGGGTTTACTCTCTGTGTTTTCAGTTCCTTCATCAATAAAGTGAGAGGTGGAATAGAACGAGGCTCCAGCAGTTCTGCTAGACTGAAATTCCAAAGTTTCTGTAAATTAGTAAGGTGACTAATTTAGGACCCATCTGGTCTCACGACCTTGTGAGAGAGAAGAGGAAAGAGGAGGGGAAACAAGAAAGGAAGGAGTTTAGGGGAAGGGGAGGGGAAGTTCAGGAGATGATGGGAAGGAAGGGGACAAAAGGAGATGGGAGAGGACAGAGGGAAAGAAGGGGAGGGGAGAGGTGGGGACAAAAGGAGGAAGGGAAGGGAGCGGAGGGGATGAGAGGAGAAAGGAAGGAGGGAGGGGGGGACAGGAGATGATGGGATAGATGGAGTGGAGGAGAGAGGACGGGAACGAAGGGGCGGTAACAGGGCACCAGAGGAGAGAAGAATGGCAAATTAACAGACTTCATTGGAAAGAAGATGGGAAGAAGGAAACTAACATTTCCAATGTCCTGCTAAATACCAGTTCTCCATACCACCTTCAAGGTCGGTACCGATATTGCTCTCTCAACAGTAAGGACCTGAAATTTCAGATTCTTCAGGCCCTTCCTGCTGCTGAAGGAGTGATACTCCTTTGCCCCATAGGATCCTGGTGCAGTGAGACCTTACAACAAGATGGATTAAGTACTTTGCCCCAAATCTTCACTGAGTTAATCATGGTGCTGAAGTTCAGAGTCGGGCCTATCCAGTTCTGAGATCTGTGTTTTTTCCAGTTTACTAGGCTGAGAAAAGAAACACAAAGAGACGTGAGGAAAGGTTTCAGAGTGGACACCTTTCCATGCATGTAATAAAAAATGGGCTAAGAAATGGTCTCAGTGAAATCCACTCCAAAAAAAAGGCGGAAGGAAAACGTAGGCTGGGTTAAGTAAAAACCTATTCAGTTCAAGGGAATAGATTTAAGATAAAGTCTCAGAGGTGTTCCCAGGGCAATAGACCTTTTCCATAATTAACCCATCTCCCACTGGGCTGGCAGTAATTCTTACTGCCTTATTCTTTAATAGGGATCTAGATTTAACAATGACACTTTTCATTCTCTAGCACATTCATAATCTTTAAAGCACCTTCGCATTCATTATTCATTTTGACCTTTCACATAATAATAATGACAAGAGTTCAAACAAAGATTTTGGAATAAGACCTCAGCTTGACTGCCACCCCTGCCTTATGAGCTGTGTGACCTTGGGCTGATTAATTAACCACTCTGAGCCTCAATCTTCTCTCTCTCTAATAAAGTGCCTACCTCATAGGGTTGTGGTGAGGATCCAAACTGGTAATGTATGTCAGCATTGCCCAACATGCACTAAGTACTAAAGACATGCTAACCAGCATTTTATACGTATCTATATATATATATACATATATATATTTATCTCAAAAACTATATGACATTTGAAAATAAGCAGAAAAGATTGCTGGGCCTTCTGTCAGTGTAGTCCTGAGATTAATTTTCTATTGACTTTACAACTCTGAAGGTATAGGGGCTAATGTGAAAATTTTTGTCCTGTAAAAATGGAAATAATTTCTGTCTAATAGAGTAGATAAGCACAAAGATCACGGTTTATGGTCCTATTGGACATTTACTAGTTTTGTATCTAACTTGACAACCTTTTAATTTTTGTATTATACGGTGTACACACACACACACACACACACATCTCCAATGCTCTTTTGACCAGTTTTAACATCTCGATGTCCCCCTCGATAAATAAAATCTTTGCCGTGTATTGTTATTATATTTGCCTGAGAGATAGGATTTTATCCTTCTGAAAATTATGCTTTAACCTATGAGACAGCTCATACAGGGAGGCCTGTTCCCCTTTCCTTGAGAGACTCTGAAAATCAAAGTGATCTTTGACTTGCCCAGAGTTAGGAACAGAATTTCTTTTCTCAAATTCCAGTCCCAGTACTTTTTGGCTCCATCATATGCCTTTGCCCAAATGATATACAAAAAAAGAATAATAACAATAAAGAATATAATACAAAAGAATCTAAGGCTTCTGCAGTTTCCAGACTATCTTCACAGGCATCTCTCCATCAAAGAGGGATGTGAGAAGCCCCATGTGAAGCTGCTTTCTAAATGTTCTGCTTCTCTGCCTGGTTTTCAAACCCAAAGAGCGAAAAGGGACAGTCTGTAAAGACAGCAACGGCCTAAAAAAGGAATGAGGTGGGGAATCTGATCATTCACTAACCTAGTTAAAGGGAAGCTGAAACTATTCTATGCAAAATAAATTTAATCTATATTGATGAGGTAGAGGGAGATGGGGTTGAATCTATCTTGGAATTGGAGCCGACGTGGCATCTCAGAAGAATTTATACTCTCTTTTCTCAGCAGGAGAGGAACGTAAGCCTTCAAAATTAGAAGGGTAATTAAGAGTGAACCCTATGTCAATGGGCTGCACTCTCTCTGGGCTCTAGATGGGAACATACCTCAGCCTAGCATGGGTCTCAGCATCCAGGGGCCCCAGCTGTTATGGAAGCAGAAGCAGCAAGCAGAGCTGAGCAGTGGGAAGGTGAACATGGAACCAGGGTTAATTTAAATCAAGTGGTGCCTGAATCAAGTGGAAGGAGCTGCTTTTACATGTATTAGAACTGCAGATATATTAAAACAACATAAATGAAAAATGCGTATTGTGTTTTAAAAAAATTCCACCGACATTGTAGTTTGGCACAGTTGGCCTTCCTTTGTGCCATACTTTCATCTCTAAATTTCCCTAGATTTCCTCCTACCTGCCTAGGTGCCCCTTCTCAGTTTCCTTTGCTGACTGTTCACCCTTGATTCCTCAATGTCATTTCACACAAGGGCCATTCCTTCCTTGGCCCTATCTTTCCCCCCATTACCTGGTTAAATGTCAGCCATATGCTGATGCTTCCCAAATTTTATCTACAGCCTCAACCTCTTGCCTGAACTCGGAACTAATATATCCAGCTGCATATGTAAAATCTTCACTTGGATGCCAGTGATCAACTCCTTAATATGTTTAGAACAGAATTTTTGGTTCTATTCCATATACTCTACACTTTTTACCCCCAAAGAACAGACTCTGGGTCAGGGCCCTTGTACATGCTGTTCCCTGGGTCCAGAACACTCTTCTGCCAATAATTCCCTGGAGAGCTTCTTGCTGCTACTCAGATCTCAATTCAAACATCACCTCCTTCGTGGAGCTGCCCCACCCCCACCCTCTAAAGTAGCCCCTTCCTTCCCCCAGCACCGGCACCAATCTTTCTGGTGGTCATGAAGATAACCAGCAATGGCTCCGTAACCTCCCATTTATCACTACACGGAATTCTGTTACCTAAGTGATTGTTTCTTATTACTCCCTGCTCCCCCACCTGACAGCTCCAGCCCCATCCCCCCCCAAAAGAAAATGAGACTCCAGAGAGCTGGAACTCAACTGCCTTATTCACTGCTATTCCACTAACATCTAGGCCCTTAACAAATTTTACTGAATGCATATATGCATGAACAAATACATCTCTGGGGATCTGTTTTCCCATAAAACCAGAGAGTAAGTATCACAGAAAGCCTGCATGATAACTGGAAAGTAAGAAGATACCAGTTCAGGCATGACCTTGAATTTCTAAATTGATTCGGGGATCGTAAATGCCATAGGGATAGTAAGGAGGGCAGGGGATGTTGGGGGTATAGTAAGCAAAATAGAAAAATACAAGGAATTAAATTGTTTACTTTCTAGGCTTTGGGATTACAATAATCCCCAAATGTTCAGGAAACCTTTGAGAGACAAACATAATCATTTTATTTTTATTTTGCTGAGCGAAGATATTAGGGGGAAAAGTATCATCTACAGTTATTAACACCATTATGTCATAAAATAAAGTCCATTTAACTTCCAAAAAGGAGAAAAGACATAAATAACCTTCACTATTTTTTTTAAAGATTTTATTTATTTATTTGAGAGAGAGAGAGAGCATGGGAAGGGGGGCAGAGGGAGAGGGAGAAGCAAACCACCTGCCGAGCAGGGAGCCAGACAAGACTCAAGGCTCCATCCCAGGACCCCAGGATCAAGACCCGAGTTGGAGGCAGATGCTTTACCTACTGAGCCACCCAGGCACTCCAACTGTCACTGTTTTTTAAATTGAATAAACTTATTTTTATGAAAACTACATATCGATTTCATTTCCTCATTTGCCCCTTTATTGACTTCATTTCTCTCACTGAGCCATCATCTTTTGGAAATGTCATCCCTGACATCATGGTGAATCAGGGAGACAAGTGACTGGTTCAAGATCAACAAGCAATCATTAGCAAGTCTCCTAAATCTACTTCCTCACATGTCATTGGCCAGTTAAAGCTCTCTAATAAATGTTCTCTACTAGGTATTGTAATGTGCGTGTGACCTAAGAAATCTAACATTGACATGTTACTTAGAAGTTTCTCCATACATTAGCCAATTATAAGGCCAGTCATACCAAAACAAAAAAACAAAAACCCATGTAAGCTATCTGAAGTAAATAAATGAATATGTATGTGTGTGTACACATGGGTACGTGTGTGTGCATGTGTGTGTGTAACGCATTAAGAAGATACTGGTGAATTGATAGAGTTTTCCTATGTAAAGAAGATTAGTAGTAGCTTCTGAAACTAATAACCACAACATTCAGGATCACAGTCATGTTACACAGAGCACAAAGGAGAATTCCCTTTCATTTTGCTGTAAATGCTTTTAAAGACAAATGTCTTTTTAAAGAATAAGATGAAAACGCACCAATAACGGAGACAACTGAAAAAAAAAGTGTTTAGTCTACTGAGGAAACTAAGAAACAAAACCAAGTGAGGCAGATGATATCAAGCATTATTTACATTTGCTGCTGAACGAAATTATTTAGGAGTAATGCCTACGTGAGAAGGAGAATATATTTTGCAAATAGAAATGTGAATAATTACCTGAGATGACCTACTTCATACAAAGAGAGGAAACTGTGCTCACGGAGAACACGCAGAATGCAGAGGACAGTGAGTAGAAATGTAGTTGTAACGGGAGAAGGAGAAAGACTGTGGGCCGAGGGGGCATCAGCCAGCTGGAATCCAAAGTAAGTGGGGGCAGCTGGGACATGTGTCACAGTCCATTAGATGCCATTTTAAGAAATTAATTCGGGATTCAGGGAGAGCATCGGGTGACTGTAGTCATACAAAAGAAGCAAATAACAATAAGGACTAAGTGTTCTGAGCATTTCACTGACCCACGGGCTTCTGGAGGGCAATAAACAGGGACACTCTCTGGCTCACTAGATAAACAACAGTAAGATGAGGAATCATAATAGTTCCAATTTGGAACCCTCGCTCTGCAGGTGCAGCTGCATGATACACTCAAGTCCAAAAGTAAGAAAACTGAATTAGCAGCTCTCCGCCCCCCCCTCCCCCCGCCATGAGGGGAAGGAGTAGAATGTTCTCCCACACACTCCCTAAGCCATGGGGGGGGGGTTGTTTTTTGAGCTTCTGAACAGCAGTCAGGAAATGAGGCTGTTCAGTAGATTGAAGCTGTGAACCACAGTTCCCCTGAAGAGCTTTGGTGGAAAATGATACAAGTGGATAGATCTGAATTCCCAGTAAAATCAAAGCTCTGCTCCCTATTAAGTTCTAGTAGAAATTGTCATATTTTAAAGAGACACTGCAGAATATGTGTGATTTTGAATCAGATTCAAAATCTTATCTTTCAATTCAACAAGCAGTCAGCAGGCCTTTTCCTGGTACTCAAGACAAGCAAAGGTTGTAGCTACCAACTTTCCCGACCTGAGAACAGCTGCTCAGCACGGTCCTCCTGGAAACATCTTGAAAACAAAGTGCAGCTCCCCTTGGCTCTGGCAGTCAGAGCCCACCGTGGGCTTCACTCCTGCATGCTTGTGGAGATGTATCCACAAGCAGAAGAAAATAGGTCCAGTGACCCTCGTTTATTTGAATTTTAGTAGGAAGTTTGCAAAAGAGTGCTTCAACATTCATCTCAGCTGAACTTAGGTTAATCTTTCCCTCCTGGGGAGAGTGTCTGTGAAGAGGTGGGGCCACCAGGTGAGAGGCGTTGGCTGATGGTATCTAGACTGTCTGTTCCATCTGCTGGCCGTGTGTCAGTCCGACGTGCTGCGCCACCCTTCTCTGAACTGTCTTTTTCTTAGCTGGATGATCAGAGAGTATGGATGATCTTTAAAGTCTTTCCGAATTCCAGAATAATATCATTTGAGGTTTACAACTCTGTGCAATTGGACAGAAGTTTTGAATAGATTTGTTGCCCAAGAATAAACTGGTTACCTCATTCTGTTGTTGCAATGACCAAGATAACTGTGTTTAAAAATTTCAGCAACTGTAACCACTTAGTTACTTGACCGTGCTTTGCCTGAAACAGCTTTTGAAAGAGTCACAGTAACTTTTTAAAAAATAAGAATAGCCACCTTTAATCAGCTGGTCTCCACCGCATCATCTGACCTTGTGTATGGACATCTCGAGACACAGCCCACAGGGTTGTTTTGTAATCTCTCCTCCCTTCGTGTCAATAGCACAACATTTTGCTGCATCCTGGATGCTTCTTGCTCTATTTTACAACTCCCCTTTCTCTGTCCACTCCCTAGATGGTACTTCCTTAGCACTCCTTCTCGGGCCTTTTCCTCTCGCACTTTATTCACTCTCTTTGGATGATCTCACCCTCCACCCGCGACAGTGTGCCATAAATGTTCAGGTTTGTGCTGTTTGCTGATTTCTGCAGTGTAAATACTCCCATCACTGCTGATTTCAAGCTACCAATCATTGTGGATTTGGGACGTGATGCACAAAATTGGCCCTTCCAGCTGTGAGAGCCCCCCTCCAGCACCCACCTCCCTCATCCCTTTCAGTACCGCCGACATCTGAAATCCCCCTCTCGCTGTGTGTGTCTCCCACTTCTGAGTTTGTTTCACATTCAAATCTCCTCGAATGTCACATCTTCTCAACATTATCAGGAGCAGAAGGGACACACAATCTTCCTATAGACGTTTTCCTGGATTCCCAGTTTATCAAGGGAACCCTGAATAGGAGTGAATGACCCAGGCTAAGGAAAATACTCTAACCTTGAACTCTTGGGTGGTTGCAGCTTTAGAGCAATGGAATAAAACCACATGCAGGTGCGTGGGGAGGAAGGTTTTCCCAGCAGAGAATGGATCTTCTGGCTCAACCATCCTGTGAAGTAGTTTCTCTGGGGACAAGAGATAAAAGGTGGGGAATGCTTTGAACCAGAGTAGAGAAAGATCTTGTGCCGAAGACCAGCTGAGTCTGGATCTGAGATACGGAGAAGCCTCGAGTTGTTCTACGAGAAGAGGAATTGCTGTTGTCACATGGAGGCAGTGAATGATGACACCGAATTCCTGATCTAGCCACAGCGTGAAGGCTGACAAGGAGAGGCCAAAGGGGGGGCAATTTCTGAAGATGCCAGACTGAGGCGGCCGTTCTGGACCTGGTTAGTCTTGAGAGGGCACATCCCGTTTTCAAGGCCGAATGGGGCCCGCAGGGAGCAGTCACATAGACGTCAGCTGGTCCCGCAGAGCAGGGATCTCAGACGGGCATGAACAGTAGCAGCAGCGGCAAAGCAGCAAGATTAGAAGGTTAGAGGGGAAGGACCCAAGGGACTCAACTGCGAGGAGCTCTGCGACGCTGAGAAATAACAGGACACTCTGTTGGAGGCTGGTTTCCAGCAAGTAGCTCTGGGGCAGGCTCTAGGCTACAAGAATTTAGGCATATGAAGGAAGAATAATTTTATGTCATAGTCGCAGGCTGGTGGGGCCAGGGTATTCCCCTGGAAGACATTTATTTCCATCAAATTAGACCAGTTACTTCCATGCCTAAGCCAGAAAACGAGGCGTCCTTTTGTGTTCTCTGACCTACCCCACATATTCAGTTACAAAGTCGGGTCATTTCTGTCGCCCCACGTTGGCTTGAATCCATCTTTGCTCTTCATGCTCGAAGTCATTCCTTCAAGCTCAGGCCTTCATCCTTTCTCACATGGGTTTCTCTGACAGCACCTCCAACTAGCCTCCCTAACTTCTGTCTTGCTCGCTCCCATCAGTCCACCCACCATGTTGCTGCAAAGTGATGTTCAAAGACAAAGAAAAAACAAAACCCCAACCAAACAAAAAATCCATTCAAGTCACTCCTTTGCTAACAACTTTTGAGGATAAAATCCAGACGCCTTGGAATGGCATATGAACTCCGTCATGATCTTTCAGGCTCACCCCATTCTTCCCTCAGACCCTCAAGACAGCAGAGTCATCTACATGTGGGAGGGGGCTCTGGATCTTTTCCTTACCTTCCTGGAGTGATAATGTAGTTTGAAAATGTCATGCCTTTCTTCCGTTACACTCCTCTCTTCTACTTGTTCCTCCTTACCACCTTCTTCCTCTATTCATTCCTTAAATGTTGATTTCCCCAAGGTACTTAGCCCAGCTCTCTTTCCTGTCTTCCTGGAAAATGTGACTCATTCCTGGGGTCTCTGCTTCCTCCTGACTCTCGATCCACTTACCTCTCTGCCTCAGATCAGACCCGGCTTCTCAACACCTGTGCAGAATGTCTTCCAGCTACCTGAAACTCCACTTCTCCGCAGTAGAGCTCTCCCACCTTCAGATGCATGCTCCCTCCTGTATTCTCCATCTGAGTTTATGTCTTCATTTGGAACTTGTACCTGCTATTTACAGCTGCCTAACAAATCACCCCCAAACACCGGCTTAATACAACAGCATTTGTTATCGGCTCACAAGTCTGTGAGTCAGCTGGCATTTCTTTTTTTTTTAAGATTTTATTTATTTATTTGACAGAGAGAGAGATACAGCGAAAGAGGGAACACCAGCAGGGGGAGTGGGAGAAGGAGAAGCAGACTTTTTGCGGAGCAGGGAGCCCAATTCGGGGCTCGATCCCAGGACCCTGGGATCATGGCCCAAGCTGATGGCAGACGCTTAACGACTAAGCCACCCAGGCACCCCAGGGTCAGCTGGCATTTCTGCTGCCCTGACCCAGACTCAGCAGATCCTGGCTGGACTCTCATCTGGAGCCTCAGCTGGGACAGCTGCACCAACAGGCCCATATGGTTTATCTTCCAACAGGTTAGCTTAGGTTTATTCACATAGCAGACCTGCAGAGTTCTAAGACAGCAGAAATCATTCAAGGCTCTGGAGGCCTAAGACGGGAACAAACACACTATGACTCCCATTGTATTCTTTTAGCAAGAAGTCACAAGGTCAGCCCAGGGTCAAGGAATGGAGAAAATACACAACACCTTTTAATGGAAAAAGCTGCAAAGTCAAGTTGCAAGTGGTATGGATACCCAGAGTGGTGGAGGAGTGCAGGAGTTTTGTGATCTACTCAGAAGTAATTCTGGATACCTCCATATTGATAATGTGGTGGTGGGTGCTGGTGAAGGGAGCTAGCTATGTTTACTGAGTGCCTAGCACATACCCTGCTCTGAGCAAATCTCAAGGAAAAGACAAATCTTGCATCGTGTTTAAAGTTATTCATTAAAATCACCTTTTGTTTTATTTACATGGGAGTTTCAACTTTTTTATGAGATGATACAGAATACGTGTAGATTTAACCTAAATTTTATGGTAACCAATATGGAAATACAGTAATCCCAACTTTTTTTTTATTTAACACTAAAACAAACATGGTTACTAATCTAATGCTTTGTATTCTCAGAAGCACTTGGGTCAATAACTTCTCATTCATAAAACAACTAAATTGGTGTCAAAATTCCTCATGCATTATTATGTCCTTGTCCTAATAATGAGAAAGCAACTTTGAGCAAGAACGGTTTGAAAACACAGTTGCATAGTTTAGTCAACTTAGTTCACAAGGATCAAATCAAAACAAAACATTTTTCGTTTAATGGCACCTTTGATTTATTAATCCCTCGCCCTGGACTGGACTAATTATGGCTGTCAGGACTTTCTGGATATTTTCTCCTCTACTTTTCATCTGCTAAATATGGGCAAATAAAACTGAAAGATGCAATCTTGTCAAGATATTCCATCTAGAATAGGATACAAAATATAAAAAATTTATATGTATTCCACAATTATAAACATTCACAAAGAAAATAATAGAAAACAAGTGCTCATCAGACTTTAAAAGAATTTTCTCATTCTTGTAAGTATAACAATAATAAATAAATACATTTTAATAATAAATAACTTGTAATCTCTGGTTTTTACTCTATAAAATTATTAATTCATATAATTAATTTATATATTTATGTAATATTAATTTTATAATTAATATTAAAGTATATTATAAGTTACATATTAATTTTAGTATATATAATCAATATAGTGATATTAATGCTAAATTAACAATTATATTGATTATAATACTC
Organism: Ailurus styani; assembly: GCA_002007465.1. Lineage (NCBI taxonomy): Eukaryota > Metazoa > Chordata > Mammalia > Carnivora > Ailuridae > Ailurus > Ailurus styani. The sequence continues at coordinate 615,648 of LNAC01000257.1, forward strand.
ATGTTAATGTATTAATGTATTAATGGTATATATTAATTGATTATATTAATTTTATATAAGTATATGTTAATTATATATTAACTATATTAATACAATTAGATTATATATTAGCTTTTTTCCCAATAGGTACTCTATGTTATTTCATTTAGTTTTTATAGTAACTCTAGAAGGAAGTTGTTATTTTTATAAATTCCTTAATTGACAGTTGTGGTCCTGAAAGTTTGGTATGGTAAAATATATGGCGCAAGGCCACACAGCTACTATGTGATAGGGCCAGGTTTTAAATTCATACAGCTTGACTCCAGGGTCACTCTTGGACAAAATGCTAAATTGGCATAGCTCTCTCCTTTATTTTCCACATCTAACTGATTCACCAATTCTACTTCTTTTCCATTTACTGACCTAGCTTCTTCTGTCCAGTGCCACTGGCCCTGACTTTGCTCAGGAGCTTATAAATTCTTGCCGAGATTATTCCTTTAGCTTTCTGATTAGTCTCCTTATTTCTAGTCCTCCAGCTACAGTACAAACCTAGTAACTTCCCTCTGTTACTTAAAACACTTTGAGGAATAACACGCCAATTAAAACTACAGTGAGATTCCTCACTCTGTTAACTAGCTTGGTCTGCCATAACAAGGTATCACAGACAAGGTGGCTTAAACACCAGATATTTGTTTTCCCACAGTTCTGGAGTCTGGAAGTTCAAGATCACGGTGCTAGCAGGGTTTATTTCTGATGAGGACTCTCCTCCTGGCTTTGGATACCTGCCCTTCTGACTGTGTCTTCACATGGCTTTTCCTCCTTGTGTGCACAGATAGAGAGAGCTCTCTGGTGTCTCATCCACTTTTTATATGGATACCAGTCCTATCAAATTAGGGTCCCCCTGTTATGATCTCATTGAACTTTAATTACCTCTGTAAATGTTAAAACTCCAAAATACAGTTACATTGAAGATTAGGGCTTTAACACATGAATTTGGCAGGCTGGGGGTGGGGGGCACAACTTAATCCATAACAACTACACACACACATCAGAAGAGCTAAAATGAAAAGGATAAACAATATCAGTTGTTGGAAACTGAACAACTGAAGTTCTCATGCACTGCTGCTGAAATTTTAAATTAGTCCAATCACTTTGTAAAACTGGAAAAATCCAATAAAGCTGAATATATACTAAGCTCATGACCCAGATATTCACTCCTAAGTATTTTATCCAGTGGAAATGCATACATATACTCATCAAAAGACATATGCAAGAAACTTCACAGCAGCATATACCTAATAACCTCAATAGCCTCACTGGAAATAACTTAAATGTTGATATGTAGTAGAAAGTATAAATAAATGATGGCAAATGCATATAATAGAATATTACACACCCGTGATATTGAATGAACTAGATCTCCACATGACAAAGTGGATGATGTTCAGAAACATAATGCTGGCTGACAGAAGCCAGATAGAAGAGTACACGTTTTAAAATTCCACTTCAATAATATTTAAAAACAGGCAAAACAAATCTATTGTGTTAGAAGTTAAGCAGGCAGTCCTCCTTGGAGAGGAAAATAGTTACTGGAAGGGAGCAAGATGGGCTTTCAGGGGTTCTTGTTACATTATGATCAAGTTTCTGGTTACCCAGCTGTGTTCAGTTCATGAAAATTCATCAAGCCGAACACTTATCATATGTGCATGTTTCTGCATATATTGTACATTTCAATACAATTTTTCTTCAAAAAGAAATATTGTGAAGATTCTGTGTCACCCAAGAATAAAGTCCCAGTACTTCAGCCTGACCTAACACCCTTTGTGACCTGGTCCGGGGCCAACCTTTCCAGCCCTAGTTGTACTAACCCTGGAGTACACTCCAGCCAACAGAAGCCATCACCGAATACCTATGATGCATTGTGCTCTCTCATGCTCACCCCCGCCTGAGTACCATTCCCGTTTCATCGAACTGGTCAACTCCTTTTAAAACTTTGGTCAGACTTCATTCTCCACCAGAAGTTCTTCCTCACCACCACCACCCGCAAACCAACCCAGACTGAGTTAGGAGTGCCTGCTCTGTCCTCCTTTATCATTCTATGAACTTATTACCCCTAGTCCATCTCACTGTCAATTTGGTTTCTAAATCTATCTGATGAACTGTGAGTGTGATGAGAGCAAGGACTGGGCCCTTTATCTCTGCCTATACAACGTCTAGTGCAGGGACCAGCATAGAGCAAATGCCCAATGAACAGCAAATGAATTAATAAAGAGATTAATGAAATTTAGCTTACTTCTTGATTTTGGTGCAGAACATTTCTTCAGTCATTCCAGCAAGAAGAGTTGAAGAAGAAGGAGGAGGAGGAGGAGAAGGAGGAGAGAAGGAGGAAGAAGAGGAGGAAGAAGAAAAGAAAAAAGAAAAAAGAGTAATCTGGCCGCACAAACTACACCATGCCCAAAATTTAGTTTGCAATGAGTGCTTTGTTCCCCCATGAACATTAATATCAGGGAAACCAAATACACATTTCTTAAAACATATAATAGTCATATTGCCATTCCCTTAAGACTGTCCAACTGTACAAAATGATTGCATTCTTCTGAAATACGGGTGAAGTGCTAATGTTCTTGGTTGGCTTGAAACTCAAGAAATTCCTCTAACATCTAGTTTGGCCATGTTCCTTGGGTGGATCTGCCAAAAATTCCTCAGATATCCCAGTCTGGGATTTATGGACTGAGAGGTTTATGATATTTCAGAGTGTAGAATGGGCTATTGTTTTACATATTAGACAAGTCAAGTAACTGTAATGAAAGCAGTGATTGGGCTCCCGGCCTAAAAAGTGAATCAAATTGACAGCAGTTATTTTTCTCTGCAATATCCAAGCAGGCTTAACCCAGGCAAAATGCTAAGCGGTGATCATATTGGGTTCTCAACAATGTTTCTTCCTATTTCTGAATTTGGCCTTGACGCATAGCTCCAGTACAGAAAACGAGAAAAGGTATTAACGATGAGAGATGGGTTGATGAAGATATTGCCATGAACACGATTCCTGGTAGGGAAGCGTGCACAATGTGCAACGGAACATGCATAAATGTGAAACCTGACCTCAAAGAGAGTTGAGTCAAAGGTAAAGAGGTACTCATCTAACTAGCTTATGCATGTAGTGCATAATCTGGATAGCGAAGCAAGGACTCCGGTAAGGGCATTTACCCACCCTCACCTCAACGAGGACTTCTTATCCAACCCCATCACTACGCCCAGACCCTCGGTCTCATTTATACTGTCTCTGACCCCACCCATCTTCTTGAGCCACAGCTGATTGGGCCAGACATAGGCACCTGACTCAAGCAGGACAAATCCGATGCTCTCAGTTTGGAATTGGGCAGTAGGTAACTCAATGCTCCCAAGGAGGAGCTGTGGGGCTCCCTGCCCAGCAATTTGGGGTGCAAAGGAGTGGAGAAGCAGAGAAAAGTGGATGGTAGGGAGAAAGAAGAGGTACAATGAACTATCGAGGCAGGCTGGGGGTTGATGAGAAGAGAGATCAGTTCCTGACAGCTTTCCTGTTCCTGTTTTCAAGCCTCTGGAGAGATCTGGATACATTCTCTGGCCAAGTCTGGCCTGCTCTTCATGACAGAATAACCGTGTTTTTGCTCATGCTGGTTTGGGTGGGTTTCCGAGGTCACAGGACTAGAATACTTGCACTCTGGTATTCCAGCATGAAGTCTGGCTGCACTCCCTCAGTGCCTTTGGAAAAGCACAGAGAATGCAACGGAGGTCTGCTCCGGTGAGGGGGAGTACGACTGTCGCAGTGGTCCCAGGCCCTTGCCCTTGCCCTTGCCGGCTGGAGTTTTAGCTCTGAATACAATCAGAGCTGGTGAGCTTTTGGTTAGTAGGGGTGTTAATGTAGTTCTTTAAAAAGGGAAGCATGACACCGCGAATGATGACATCTGAGCGTCAACAATACAAAATTAAGCCTGTGGAAAATTTCAATTATGATAGCTAACACAGGAAATTGCATTTATGTATGGAAACTAAATTTAGAAGCCTGGACAGATTGACAGGATCCTTCCTAAATCCATGTAAATAGCCCATGCCAGGTGCCAGGAAGTAACTTCAGGAGCAGGATCGGCTAGGCGGGCAGGCCCTTTGGCTGTCCTCAAAAATCTGAAGAAAGAAAAAGGGCTTTGCTCTAATGCTAGGTAATTTTTCAGAAGTCTTAGCCTCCAGGTTAAGAGAGAATTAACAGTGTTTGAAAGAATCATTTTCAAAGCTGTTGCTCTTCTCTCCAGGCTTTGTGTCTGTAAACAAGGAAAGGGTGTGGTTGGGACTTGGATTGGCTCTGGGCGGTGTTTTGGCAGCCCTAGCTGACTGCCAGAGGCAGAACCCTGTGGAAAAGGGGAGTGTCAGCACGGGTGAGGGGAAATCTTTCAGGCTCCTTCCCTTCACCCACGGCACCCTTCACTCTTAGGGGCCCCTCCTTCCCATGGTGTTCCTCTACCACTTCAAGTCCCAGGGTCGTGGAAACTGGAGTCAGAAGCAGAGGAATGACATCCATGGTGGTTCAGCAGGGCAGGGACATTGGAGTCAGGCAGGCAGGCAGGCAGGCATAAAGCTCTGGTACTATTACCAGTGCTTCTCTCAGACCTTGACCGGAGGGCCATCTGCCCTGAGCTCTAAGGTCTAGAGGGCCTTACTGTGTCCCTCCTCATGGCATGCTTCACCCTGTGGAGGCAAGGGTCCACTAGGTCAAAGGAACTTGAGACACCACCCTGTGCCAATGGCTCTGAGCCTGTTTGCAGGACCTGTGCAGGCCTCTTCCCAGGTGTGTCCTCCCAACGGTACATATCCTCTAGATTTCAGCGTGGCTTAGGGGCAGCCGTTTGTAGAGAGTACAGACAAGAGTTGGACAGCGTGTGCCGGAGTGTCTGTATATGAGTTTCAGGGGGTAGGAAGAGAAGGGCACCAGGCCAAGGACTGGGACATTAACTCACAGTGCACTACCTCTTTTTTGGCTCAGACTGAGAAGTCTGAAAATTCTAAATTTGAATCTGGCCTTCCAGGTCCTTATGAAGCAGGAGAAGAGAAGAGATTTTATTTAACTGTGACTTGATATATAGTTTTTGCCGTGGAATATGGGTCTCAATTTGTCCTCTTGCTGCAGGCCGCCTAAATGTTAGGAATGGGCCACATTACCACTTCAACACTGTGTGACCTAAGGTAAGTTAGGTCAGGCTTCTGAGCCTCAGTTTCCTAATCTGCAAAATGAAGGCAATAATAGTAGCAGTTATTTTGAGAATTTAAAATGTAGTTAATTTGGGGCACCTGGGTGGCTCAGTTGGTTGAGCATCTGCCTTCAGCTCAGGTCATGATCCCAGGGTCCTGCGATCAAGCCCCACATCGAGCCCCACGTGGGGCTCCCTGCTCAGTGGGGAGCCTGCTTCTCCCTCTCTCTTTGCCCCTCCCCCTACTTCTGTACTCTCTCTCTCTCTCTCAAGTAGATAAATACAATCTTTAAAAATATATATATATAAAATCAAATGTAGTCTATTATTGTTAGGTGCCCTTTGGCAAGTTATTTAATTTCTGCCCCTCAGTTTTCTCATCTGTCAAATGGGAGGATGCTAATAGCACCTGTCTTCTGGGTTGTTATTAGTTAATGTATGTAGGGGTTTTAGAACAGCATCTGGCATGTCATAATGCTACGTAAATGCTGGTTGTTGTCATCTACTGCCCATTATCACCACTACCAGCACCTGGCCTGTTGGATTAAAGGAAATAGCATATGCGGCATGTAGGTCACAGTGAGGCACACCTCTGTCACATTTTTTAGTTACTTTGAGACTTGCCTCATACTCCAGACTCATCCCGTGATTTCAAAATCCCTACCAGACTTCTTAGGAAGCCTGAAGCCTATTCCTGCTTCCAACAGAGACTGTTGCTTTGGCCAAGTGTAATCTGATGAATACAAACTAACAGTCCTGTCCTGGGATAACCCTCATTCTTGTCTGTCAAGGGTTTTGAGATCCACTCAGAAAGGTGCAAAACAAATCTTAAATCTCTGGGCAGAGACACAGTGGTGGCAGCAAGTGAGGAATGGGGGCGGGGGGGATGTTGGCTCTTCTCCTGAGATCCACCAATTGCCATTTCTTGCTTAATGGAAGTTTCTCCAGGCCTGTGCATTGGCAGGCTTGGGTTTGGGAATTAACTTGAAATGTTAATTTTGTAAATATCTAGAGAAGGCTGATCCTCCACTCCAGGGGGTTTGATTGTATAGAAAGGACCTGTAGTCCACAGAGAGCTACTAAATGGTTTTTCAACCACAAGCCCCATTTCTTTCTGCTACACAACCCTGCCTCTGTGGATCAGCAGCTCTTTCTTCTGCTTGGCACTCGGGCAGCCCACTCCCCATTTGCTTCCCCTTTGTAAGGGATCACTAACAGGCAGCTGAAATACCACTGCTCTCCACTGAAGTGAAACTTAGAAAGGATACCAGTGAGGCCATTAGCAAAACATCAAGCATAAAACCCCCAGCTCCTCACTTTGTAGCACCCTCTCCCCAAGGAGGTTCTTCCTACATCCCTGTGCTCTACGAGCACATTTTATCCTAGGAACATTCTATTCCTTCCTCCCATTAAGGCATGAGTTACTAAGAACAGCTATTATCCTAAGGTATTATACTAAGAACAATATTATACCTCTCTCTCAAATTATTTTCATCTATAAAAGCCTTAAGAAAGCTCTAAATGAAAGAAAGAAGGCAATTTCAGATAGCAGTCGGCGACTGCAGAGGATTTTTGTGAGGGTGGGGGTCCTGGGGAACGGCAGGCCTATACCAAAGTGCTTCTCATCTCAGAATCCATTTATTCAGCCTAAATGTGTTTCTCCTGTGCTTTCAGGTATGCTATCAGGGACTGACTCCCCAAGTTCTTTGGCATCACTGTGACACCATAGGGGCTGGTTGCACAGCTGCTCCCCAGAGCTCATGAGCAGTGTTCCCTAAACCCCCATGGCCATGGTTTCCAACGAGGCTTTTGCAGTGGAATTCCCTTCTCCTTATGGTCAACAACTTTGAGTCGTGCAGACCGATACGGTGCCCTGACCCCTTTTGTTTGTGTTTGGCGGTTCTGGCACATACATGCACTCCTACAGCATGGGAATGGAACCATTTTAACGTACAGATAAATGTTAGAGTGATGGAAAGCAGCGCCATGGTGTTGCCATGAGGCAGGGTCCCTGCTCTGATTGGCTTGAGTGGTGCCTTTGTTTTTAAACTCATATTTGACATGGGATGTAAATATGTTAAGTTGGTTTGCCTGCTATGCTGAACGTGCCCAGCAATACATTGTAAACATCCTTGTGACATTTCTCAAAGGAAGTAGTTGCTATGTGTGACTAGTCACCGTTTTTTGCAAGAGTTAAACATCTGAGCTATTTAAATTCCTCTGCAAAGTATGAAACACAAATTAGGTAATCATGGCACAATCACTCAAATCAAAAGAATGAGGAGTGCCGAAGTTGGTTGGTTGGTTGGTTCTTCTAACTGGTAGGGTAGTAGGGGAGCATCAAGTCTGATGGTCAAAATTCAGTCAGAATCTCCAGCCATTCAAAGTTTTTGGAGATAAATGATATCCCTTACAGATGATTAACTAGGATGGCGATCCTTGTAACACAATCAAATCATCATGTACTTGACTGCTGTTTGCTGTGTACCACAGAATGAGTGTGTAAGTCCAGGGCATGGAGAGACCACATGTGCGTGTGTTATGGGTGTGTCTGTGAAGCAGCAGGAATATTTTTCTCAACGTTCTGTTCATGAAGCCCCAGTTTGTTGTATAATTGCTGGGGAGTGGAACCAAGGGATATGATAGTCATCCATATGTTTCATCCATAAGATCTAGTTTTTAAATAAATTTATCAGTAGTGCAATAAACCATATTCCATGCGAGCTCTTCTCTAATCAAAAGAAGAGATATTGCTAGTTTATTTTTCACGAAGAAAAAGTTTTGATTGCACCGTAAACATACCTTTGTTTATTTGTAGAGCTGTTCCCTATTTTTTTTTATCAAAATATTTCAGTTGTAGCTTAACAAATCGAGTAGGTATAGGAGGGTCTGTCCCAACCAAGTCAGATGAATGTTTTTCATCACAGTCCTGAAGCAGATCCACTGTTAGAAATTACAGCACTTAAAAAAAAATAAAAGGGAAAAGTATTTTTGTTCCAGTGAGTATCTCCTGTGGGAAAAAAAGACAGATGGAAAGAATAGCAATGATGAAACACAATTAATATATCTATATTATATAACCACCAAAAAAGCTGCCATGTAACATTTGTCTTACAAGTAATGTGCAATTTTTTCTTTGAATATGAGTTTATGCTTGAGTCTGTGGCAGTTTAGCCTTAAAGGCATAGGATAGATCATTGATTTCTGTCCCTTTAAGAAGATTTTGTATATCTCTGTCCAGTGCTGTTATGTACTGATTTCATAGTTTAGCAGTCAGAAAGTGTGTTTGTTTCCCTATTTCCTATTTTTTTGGCTGTATGTGTTTATTTCTCTATTTCCTATTTCTTGGCTGTGTTGGGGGTTGGGGGTGGCTATCTTACTTTTGCCCTCATGTATGAAATCAAATTCCTAGGAAATGTATTCTAACTCCCTCTAAGCAACATAGGAAAATTCTTTATTATTGGAGACCAAATGTATTCCAGTTTGCTGACAAATCCAGCTCTTAAGTATCAAAAATAGGAGATTATTTTTTCCTCCTATTTCTTTCTATGGAGGAATCAATAGTATTGAACAAGGAAAAAAAAATTGTGTTACTTTTAGGCTGAGGAGTGAATGTAGCATTTAGGGGAGGTGAGAGAGTTAATCATGTGTCCTAAATTGAGCTGGGGTCGATGTACCTAGTACGTACAATTAACTAATCTTTAATTTTTGTACCAGGCACACAGCCAGCACGTCCACTTTCCCGGGATAGGTGATTACGAAGAATGTTGTAAAAGAGCTGAACATAATTCACTACCACCAAATAGAGGAGGCGTCTCTGAAGCTGACAAATTTGCTCCCACAGAATGCAATGACAGGATCCAAATTGTAAGAAAAAGAATCCAACTTGGTTGGGATAGGTAAGGCAAAGAAAAAAAAAAAGAAAAAAAATTGGTCCACAAGTCATTTCCGTTTGGAAATATTTCCAAAGATTGAACTTAGGCTGGCGGCGCTCGTCATGTCATGTAACAATGCGATCTGAGCGCCGCCAAAGAGCAGCCGCAGCACTGAACTCAGGAGCTCAAGGAGAAGATTCAGTGGACGGAGTCGAACTTCTGAAGATGCTCTCCTCAGAACTTCCTGAGACCTTGCAGAGGGTTGATTTCCAAACCACGTTAGCCAGAGGGGGGAAAAAGATTGTCCCAACTGTAAACACTGGATTTGATTATCCGCAGTCTATTTCCAGCTTCAGAACAATTTCTGCTTCTACCTTATAACCCACCACAGCCCAGGATTTTAAGAATTTTATCTGAAAGTATCTCAACATAGTTTTTTTTTTTAAAGAAAATTAGCACAGAGGAAACATTTTTTTTTAAAAATCACTTTCCAATTATACATACAGTATCCAATATACGTGTTATGAACATAAAACTTACATTTTATACACACATAGAGATTTGAATCAACTGGGTGCTCCGCCCCCATTCCCTGTATGGAAAGTTCAAGGAGAATGATCTACACATAGCTTTTTTCTAACTATGTATATTTTCTGGAACACATTTCACAGGATGTTACTTAGATGCTTCAATTAACTGGACAAAACAATTATTATACCTTCAGAAAATAAATGGCCATTGGGGCACCTGAGTGGCTCAGTTGGTTAGGTATCTGCCTTTGCCTCAGGTCATGATCCCAGGGTGCTGGGATCCAGCCCTGCATCAGGCTCACCGCACAGTGGGGTCCTGCTTCTCCCTCTCCCTTTACCCTTCCCCCTGCTTATGTTCTCTCTCTCTTTCTCTCTCTGTCTCTCTCAAATAAATAAATAAATAAAATCTTTTAAAAAATAAATTTAAAAAAGAAAAGAAATGGTTAATTTATTTAACATAAAAATGAGTGTTACAAACCAGTAAGAAAAAGATAAACAATCCTGTGGAAAATATACAAAGAATAGACACAGATAATTCAGGAAAAACAAACAAACAAAAAACCCAGGAAGCAGACGTACAAAAATATACTTAACCTTGCTCATGGTTTAAAAATTCCAGGGAGGGAGATGTCTGGATGGCTCAGTCCATTAAGCATCTGCCTTCAGTTTAGGTCATGATCCCAGGATTCTGGGATCAAGTCCCGCATCCGGCTCCCTGCTCAGAAGGGAGCCTACTTCTCCCTCTGCCTGCTGCTCCGCCTGCTTGTGCTCTCTCTTTCTCCCTCTCTCTCTCTCTTTCTCTCTCTCTTTCTCTCTCACTGACAAATAAATGAATAAAATCTTAAAAAAAAATTCCAAGTATGATGATAGAGCAATTTTCACTTCTGATTGGCAAAATCAAAAAGAGTGATGGTAAAACCAGGGGAAGATGTGAAGAAACAGTCACTTTGATACATATTTGCTGAGTGTGTTAATTGATACAATGTTAGGTGGTGGCAGTTTTGCAATTTTAAAGTTGATCCGGAAATTTTACTTCTGGGAATGTAATCTTATAGAAAAACTCCCAAAAGTACACAAAGACAAAAATGTACATGGATGATGATTACACCATAGTTCTGAATAGCTAACAACTGGAAACAAACCACTGAAAAGAATGAGATAGAGCTACAGGTACTCACACAGAAAGCCCAAGAGGAAAAAGAGTCAGTTAACCAAAAATGATGTAGAAAAGGATTCCATTTTTGTTCTGTATGAAAGAAAAAAAATATAATGGCATATATGTTAAAATGTAAACGCTGGTTGTTTCTGGGAGTTGGCGTTTTGGAGCACCTTCCATTTCTACCTTAGGTATTTCTGTCAGATTTGATCCCAGATGAAAGGTAAAATAAAAATAATTTTTAAAAATAACAATACGAACATAACTTACATAGTTTTCTTGCCAAACATGTTCGTTCTCAATCTAAACATGAGGAAACAACCACATAAATCCAGCTTGTAAAATAACCAGCCTAGACTCCTCAAATTTATCAATGTTATGAAAAATGAAAAGGAGACTATTCTAGAGTAAAACTGTCTAAAGAGAGTCAATAACTAAACACAGTATGTGATCCTTGATTGGATCCTGAATGCATAAAAAAAAACATTATAAAGGAACTTTTAAGACGTAATTGCCTTGGTGAATCTAGGTGAAAGAATAGTGTTTCTAGAATTATATTTTGGGAAATGCTAGTATAGGAAATGCCCCATTAACTGAAACGTATTGTGCCCCTCCATGCTAGGTGCTCCCATGGATATATTATCTCATTTAATCTTTGTTATTTATTGAAGATAAAGATGGTTTCCTTTTGAAGCTACGACTCTATTACTGTGATTACTGAGGGATACAGATATATTCAATTCTAGAATTTCTTATCTGGTTTATAGACTTCCAATCAGGGCCTACATGCCAACTAGGGATCACTACAAAGTTAGGGAAATTCAGACCTGGAGGGTATCTTTGAGGTTGCATGAGATCAACCCTTACCATTTTACAAATGAGCAAAGGGCCCCAGATGGCCGAGTGACTTACTGTAGTTAATTCGAAAGAGCACTGGTTTTGGAAATTTCCCCCCTAAGTTTAGAATTCTTACAATAAAACCATGGAGATGCATTTAACCCTTGCTGAACATCACCAACGGAGTAGGCATCACAGTGCCTCCTCTGAGGCAGGTCCCTTCTGCATGGACTGGCTTAACCACTTGGGGAGGAATTGCATGGTAATCCTCAAGGAGCAAAAAGCCTCAGACTCCCAGCACTGTAATAACGCAGGCAGTCTGCCGAGTCCAAGCAGAACCAAGACTTGACCTTTGCATGACTTTTTTATTACATAAGAAAGCACGAGGACTTCAAACCAACACTTTTTTTTCTCCCTAAAAAAAAAAAAATACCGAAGAAAAAAGAAATGACTGCTTATGGAAGATGGATAACAAAAGTCCTGAGTCCTTTACTTCTCTTCCTGATAAACATTTCCTCACAGCACATTCCCAGCAGGACTCATCCCATCTCGTAGAACGATGGGAGAAAGAGTAAATCACTTTTCCTTTATAAAATGTGTGTACCTCCTTCTTACTGGACTGAGACTCCAGATTGACGTTTCCCATTTTATATCTCTTTCTGAGAATCGTCTCCTGACCTGCATGGCCGACTTCAGAAAATCAAAAAGCCCTTCTCTCTGACTGGTTTATCAGGAAAATGATGCTCCTGACTGGCTTACGCCTGCTCCTCCAGGGCCAGTGGAAGTCCAACACTGGTGACGGTGACACTGTGACTTCTCCTTGCGGTGGGCCAGGTACTGGGGGGCAGGGCAGGCAAAGGGCTTGAGAAGGCACAGGGAGCCACAAAGGTGCCCAAGGCCCAAGTCTGTAGAGGTAATCTGAGTGTAAATATCTGCAAGAACACACGCAGGGTGAAGTCAGGAGGCTACTGAAATTGGAGTTGCTAAGTTAAGGGTGTGGATCTGAACAGAAGTGGACTTGTAACACAGGCAAGTCAGGACTAGGCAAGAGTGTTTCTGGAAGACAGCCCCAGATTCCAGCTGGCAGGTGTGTCTCTCCATGTGTGGTTGACAGTGCCTGGTGTTTTGAAGTGGCTGAAGTGGCCAGGATCAGTGGACCTGGAAAAGCCAATGGTCAGTGAACAAAACTAAGAGCACTAGGGTTTGAGTTAGGTCTGAAGTGAAAACTGGATCCCCACATCCAAAGAGGTCAACAGGGTGTAAAGTCAAGGACAAAGCCACTGTTAGTCCAATAAGCATGTTTGACAAATTGAGGGAGGAGCAAGAATGCAAGTGTGAAGCCAGGGAGAGCAGGCAGCCATGATGGTAAATATTGGGGGAATGCAGTACAGAGCTGGGGTGGGATGGGCTGCCATGATTCCAGGGCCAAGGAGTGGATGGTACAGCCACTCTTCATTCTGTTCCTGTGCTCTGAATGAGATGTGCCTTGTGCCATTAAAAGTACCCCTAGAGATTTCTGCTGTAGGCTTGAGAAGCTGGTATCAAGATGGGCAAGTTCATGCAACCCCTGAAGGTGGTGCTGGTCCTGGCTGGATGTTACCCCAGACATAAAGCAGTCATCACGAAGAATATTGATGATGGTACCTCGGATCATCCCTACAGCCATGCTTTGGTGGTGCTGGAATTGACTACTATCCTCACAAAGTGACAGCTGCCACAAGTAAGAAGAAAATCGCCATGAGGTCAAAGATCAAGTCCTCTACCAAAGTTTAAAACTACGATCACTCATGCCCACGAGGTACTCTATGGATATCCCCTTGGACAAAACTGTTGTCAACAAGGATGTCTTCTGAGACCCTGCTCTTAAATGCAAGGCCTGACAAGAGGCCAAGGTCAAGTTCAAGGAGAGTTACAAGACCTGCAAGAACAAATGACTCTTCAAGAAACTGCAGTTTTAGATCTCTTTTGTTTCAGTCATTAAAAATATCACAAGAAAAAGTACCAGCAGCATGACTATAGTTAATAACATAATATTACATATTTGAAATTCTTAAGAGAGTAGATCTTAAAAGTTCTCATCACAAGAAAAAAAATCTGTAACTATAAACAGTGACACATTAACTACATTTACTGTGGTGGTCATTTTGCAATATGTATTTGTATAAAATCATTACAATTTCATTACATTGAAACTAATATAACGTTATATGTCGGTTTTACCTCAATAAAAAAAGTACCACCAGTAACTTTGTTTACTCTGTTGCCTTGAAATTAATTGGGAGTATGAAGGAGAAAAGAGAACTTTGCTTATGGGGAAGAGTATGTTTGTGTTGACAGAAAGTACTATTGGGGACTGCTAGACTTTCAAACACAAGGGCATCCCTCAGGGAATATGATGGGGCCGTAGGAAGTAGGAAATATGGCCCAAAGTCTGTTCCATGATCAGCCATACTGAGTTCTCCAAGTGACCAGTTAGGGATCCATGGGTCTGGCTGAGGTGCTCTCTTTAGAAAAATTCCATGAGGGGTACCTGGGTGGCTCAGTTGGTTAAGCGGCTGCCTTCAGCTCAGGTCATGATCCCAGGGTCCTGGGATCAAGCCCTGCATTGAGCTCCCTGCTTGGCAGGGGGCCTGCTTCTCCTTCTCCCTCTGCTGTTCCCTCTGCTTGTGCTCTCTCTCTCGGTCAAACAAATAAATTAAAAAACTTAAAAAAGAAAGAAAGAAAGAAGGAAAGAAAGAAAGGAAAAAATTCCATGAGAATGCACACATTTTGGGGAAGGGGGATAACATTAGCACACTGGAGAGTCCTAAGAGCTCAGTTCAGATACCTCTATGCTTATGCCTGGAGGAAATGGAACAAGGCCGCTAGGGTGCTGGGAAGGCTAGGTTCCCCACAGATGCCTGAGGACACTGGGCACCCACAGGTCAGGGGAGAAAGGTAGAGTGAACTGTGGGAATGGTCCAACATCTGCACAGAGAGGAGGGTAAAGAATGGGGCCCAGTTTATGGGATGCTAGTACACCTACCTTTATTCCAACTTCTAGCACACTAGGTCAACTTCTGTCTATTTTGCACATAAGGTTTCTGGGATTTTCTTTCATTTGGCTTTAGACCTTTTGAAAACCATCACCTTTTGTCAACCACGCTAAATGCCGTCCATGTTCTTAGCTCTGTGTTGGATAGTTCCTTGGTTATATCATGTAAGACACTCTCCTTCAGGAGTTCACAGTCTCTCTGGAAATCCCAGTTTTATGTAACGGTATAAAGGAGAAAACAAAACAGGGTAGGACTTAAGTGCTAAGTGATGTGTTCGGGGTACAAATGACTCACAGATTTGAGGGGGAAAAAAGATTCCTGGGTTTCAGGAGCCATGTCAAAAGTTATAGAAATTTCTACCTGAAATAAGTGATATTTATGCAGAAGTTTAAAGGAAGAGAGGATTTGAGTGAGTGGGGAAGGCACTCCAAGCTGTGGGGAGAGCCTAAACAAACGTACAGTGATAGGAACACTCTAGGCCAATTTGGGAAACAATAAATGAAGAAAGCATATGGATGACTGACAGTGTTTTCCATTTTTTAAATTACTTATTCAGACAGTATCCTGAGCAAGAACAATTTCCTGTGGTTTATAAATAGGTCCCAGTTATTTTAGTGGAACTGTAATGCTGATGATCATTCATGGAATGTTCCACAGAGACTTTAGTTTTCTGAGGACTAGGAGAAAATATATAAATGTGTAAGGAATGGTCCAGAACATGAAACACCATTAGTAAAAACTGAGTACAAAGTTTATGCAGAAACTTAGGTTCCTAACCAGGGTACTTGTCTTCTTCACTCTTTTTCCCTCCTGGATTTGTTCCTGATTTATGATGCAAAGTGCCCAAGGTTTCAGATGACATGTACCTCTGGATATGAAAGAATGATAATAGGAATTGGAGATAATGAAACAGGCACAAGAGATGAAGTCATTTGTCTGAGCTCATAGGGTGGGTGATGCCAAGGTTATAATTCAGGACACCCATCTCAAGCTTTCTTTCACCCAATATTTCCTACCCAATCCCAAAACCAAAAAGCCACTAGAATGGTACAGAATCCCAATTCCAGTGATTCCTAAGATGAGAGCTTTATCACAATGCTGGTATGTTTCATAGGTTGGGGATCCCAGTTGCCCGTACTTGAGAAATATCCCAATGTGTATGACCAGGTTATAGGGTGTGCAAAAGAAGGAAGATTATTTGTATTCATTAGGTTACAGATGGATTTGTATTTTATTGCAATTGGTTAGCATCATTCTCAGTTTTCCTGTGCTGTTCAATTTTCAATCTCTTTCACTAAGATTTACATCTATATATTATTCATTTTGGCCTAAGAAAGATTATGAGTGAATACATCTTTGTTATTTGTGTTTTTCCTTTGGGTTCCTCTTCCTGCAGACTTAGGGCAAAAGAAGTGATGGTTATCCTAAATATTCTACCTTCCAGTCAGAGCGCAGTGGGTAAAAGAGAGAGTTTGGACTTTACTCACAGCCTTGAGTCATTAAAATTAAGTTTTAGAGCAATAGTAGCATCAGCAGCAAAGTACTATATTATAAAAACTTTGTTAGGAAACATATTCAACAGTTACTCTTGTCTATATCTGAAGAGACCCCTAACAAACTTCTCCAAAAGCATGACACGACACTACTACTCATGATTTTCCAGGTTTTTGCAAGAACTTGGAGTTGTATCTAAACCTCCACCCACATGCCAGCTCTCAAAATGAGAATGAATGTTATGAAGTCGTCCTCTCATTCTTATAGTTGGTTGTTTTATGGGGTAACAAAACCAGCACCGACAGCATCTTTGGTCATTCTAATAATCCTCCCACAAATTAAAAAAAAATACTTCTAGAATTGAAAAGGAAGCTCCTTTCAACTTATCAAATATAATAACAATTGCCTACAAAAATGTCCTTCGACAGGCAGAATTTGTACCCAGTAAAAGGGTATTATTTGCACATAGTGTTTAAAATTTGCAGAATCCTTTCTTAATAACAAAGGTTTTCTTTGATTTACCCACGCCATGTGTGAAAGTTTTACATTTCCCTGAGGCAATTCGAGGGAATGGGCAAATGTATTTATTTGTTTGTTTGCTTGTTTATGATAAAGAGCACCCACAGGAGTGAGGTGGGGAAGAAGGGCAGAGGGAGAGAGAGAATCCTGAGCAGGCTCCATACTCATCGATTTCAACCCGGAAATCAAGACCACAGCTGAAATCAAGAGTTGGAAGCCTAATCAACTAGGCCACCCAGGTGCCCCAAAGGTATTGTTTTTGAACATACTCTTTTATGGGGATACAATAGCAACATCAGATTATAAATTAAACCACCAGCTAATCAGAAATTAAGTTCACAGGCATAACTTAAAAAGCAAGGTCAGTATATACTTTTTGGTTCCCAACACCCCCACACATTTACCTTGGGGTGGGAAAGAATTAGAATAGAAATGGGTGGCTCAGTGGGTTAAGCCTCTGCCTTCGGCTCAAGTCATAATCTCAGGGTCCTGGCATCGAGCCCCGTACCTGGCTCTCTGCTCGGCGGGGAGCCTGCTTCCCCCTCTCCCTCTGCCTGCCTCTCTGCCTACTTGTGATCTCTCTCTCTCTCTCTGTCAAATAAGTAAATAAAATCTTTAAAAAACAAACAAAACAAAACAACAAACAAGGACAAAAATCAAAATGAAACCAAAACAAAACATATCAGTTTTCTGAGATATGGAAGTTTGGATTATTACTTCTTTTCTGTGCAGTCCTCAGAAGTAAGATTCCAGTGCTCTTCATATTTTAACATTATACACCTATAAACAGTGCATGTATGCCCAGCTGATCAGATTCCTTCCTTTCTTTCTCTAGTATGTTCTATTCAGGCCTTCCCAAACTGGTGTACTTCCTAGCACTATTTCCACTGACTGTGACTTGAGCAAGGGGCTTGGGAGTGGTGGGAGAAGAGAGTATCATGGTAAGATTAGTTTTGGAAATGCGAGATGTAACATCTACCTCTTGGTTGATTTATGAAGCATGGAAGTATATTAAAATCTCTGAGAAAATCTGCAATTAAATTAAGGTCTAACTTTGTTTATCTTAGCATTTCCCAAGCTTAGTTGACCAAACACCATCCCCCTCTAGGCCGCGCATTAGGACTCTGTGGGCTATGTTTAGATAAATGTCAGCCTATGCACAAGCACTGGTTTTCATTCAGACATGGGCCTCAGAGGCTCTCTTTGATACCTGACAGCTTTGAGAGTCTGCGCAAGTAACTTTCCCACTCAGAACCCTAGTTTCCCATCTGAATTATATGGAAAATAACATCTATCATACATGATTTTTTGGAGATAGAGTATATGCTCAATAAACATTTATTTCCTTTGTTTACAAACATGGTGGTATAAATCTTTCTGTGTTTCAACATGCATCCCTATATCCTCTCTAATAGGACTATCTTTTTCTAGTCTCATCTCCCAGGAACATGGGTAAGTGTTGACACTGCTTTAGCGTCAGACCGTAGAATGTAACCTCACTAACTGTGTGACTTACGACTTGAGGCAAGTTATCAACTCTCTGTGACTCAGTGTCCCCACCTGTAAAATGAGGATAATAATGGTACTTGCTTCACAGGTTGTGAATATTAAAGGCTAGTATTGATAAAGCACTAAAAATAACACCTGGCATAGGGTAAGCGTTCAATACTCTCATTAAAGCTACTAGTAGGACACCTGGGAGGCTCAGTTGATTAAGTGTCTGTCTTTGGCTCAGGTCATGATCCCAGGGGCCTGGAATCACATTCCACATCAGGCTCCCTGTTCCACAGGAAGTCTGCTTCTCCTTCTGCCCCTCCCCCCACTTGTTCTCTTTCTCTAATAAATAAATAAAATCTTAAAAAAAAATAAAGCTACTAGTAGGCTCATTTTCTAATCATACGCTAGGCTCCAGCTACACCAGGCTCCTTGCTACCCAAAGATACCCGATGTTTTCCCGTATCCACATCTGTGCTCTTGCTTTTCCTCATCTTTTCTTCCAGATGAAATCTTATCCATCCTTCCAGGGCTGCCATTAATGCTACCTCCTTAATGAAACCTTTCCAGATTTTCCCTAACCAGGTATCTTGCTGCTCCAGGGGATCCCTTGCTCCAAGGGGCTTTGTAGTCCCTTCCTGGCTCTTACTGTGTTTGACTTTGGAGTCAATGAGTTTCATATTCCTGGAGGAGCAGCATACACACACACACACACACACACACACACACACACACACACGCACACTCAGCACCCAGCAGTGTGATCTAGCAGGTAAAACTTAAGGCTGAGAAGAAAAACACCCCCCCCCAAAAAAAAAACTTAAGGCTGAGAATCTGTAAACCTGGACTCTGATCCCAGACCAACCACTCTGTAACCCTGGGCGAATCTCTTTACAGAGCTTTGGTTTCCCCTTAAAACAGTGAGTTGGATTAGGGCAGTTCTAAAGCCTCTTCTATCTCTACCCTTCTGTCAGTCTAGTGCACACCCCTTGGGCAGCCATGTAGAAGCCTGTAGAACTTCAAGAAAATAGAAGGAGCAAAGCTTGACTCAGAAATGGCTGATCAGAAACACTTTTTTGCACTGTTTATAAAAGCAAAAGATTGAAACAACCCAAATAAATAAAGTGTGCTATATCCTGAAATACTACGCAGCTGTAACAACAATGAAGAATAAGGAAGGCTGATGATCTCTAGGACGCATTCAGTGACAAAAAGCAAGCAAGGTGCAGAACAGTGTTTGTAAAATGCTCCCTGTTGCATGATAAAGACAGAGAAATTATAAGAATATATATTTGATTTTGTTTATATATGCCTAAACAGACACCGGGCAGGTGCCCTGGAAGAGCACACAAGAAAATTTAAAAATGGTTTCCTACAGGAAATGGGGTGGGATATGGGCTGGGTGGTGACAGAGGGAGAGTGAGAATTGCAGTGCATTCCCTTTCATACCATTTTGATTATTTGTTTATTATTTAGTAATCTCTACAACCAATGTGGGGCTCTAATTCACGACCCCAAGATCAAGAGTCACATGCTCTTCTGATTGAGCCCAGCCCAGGCATCCCTACCATTTTGATTTTTTAATTATGGGAAAGTATTGCCTGTCAAAGAAAAAGTTAAAAGAGAAACCTCTAACCGTGACAATGATTTTTAGTAAAAACAGGTATTAATCTTATTTGTTTATTTGCAATTTTTAGTGAGGCTAAGGTTGAACTAATAAGGAACGATGTACTAATTTATTATTGCAGCTTTGTGCTGGAATATGAATCCCTATGGTATACGTGTCATTGGAAAGATGAAACTTTGGCTGTTTCGGGCTTCTTGGAGTTTTCTTCTCAAGCCGGCCATCTTGATTTCCCTGTTCACACCACCGGATGCAGCTGCTCAGAAACCAGAGGCTTCCACTCATCTGGGATGTAGCCAGTGGTCACATGAAAGGTCGTGGGCTATTCTTTCTGGAGGATCTGGAGAATTCTGTTGAGGAGGAATGGAGAGGGCAGCCTAACAAATTCTCAAATCTTCTTGGAAGGCAAATAAACAGAGGAGCAGAAGAATCAGAGAAGGCTCTGATTCTCCTTTTAAGGATGGTTAAAAATGATACATAGCATCTACACTCCAACAGCTAAGACACAGTTGAGGGAATGCTTTTGGATAACTTTTCCAGCTTGCCCACAAAATCAACCCCTTGGAGAGCGTAAACCTTTCTCCCAAATGGGTGAAATCCCATGTTCTTCTCAAATTTAGGTAACCCACCACCTGAAGAATCTTGACCTGTAAATATTTTTGTTTCTACTACAGGGTCTCTCGGCCATGAGAAATCCAATGTATGGCATTCCCAGCTTGCTTTGGTCCAAGGTCCCGTTTGGAGAGAATCCTGAGATTAAATTACTTACAGCTGAGCCAGGCCCACACTTAGCCAGCATATATGGCTTCAACCCCAGCACTCCCGCTTGGCTGCTCCTGGGAAGGCTTCAGAAGAGCTTTTCAAAGCAGACCTCATAAAAACAAACACCCCCACCACTACCCCCATCTCCTGTCCCCTTCAAAAAACAAACAACAATACCGCTCTGTTCACCAAACAGAGGGGGATTTTCTGTTTCAAGTATTTTTTCTAATTTCATATTGGCAGCACTTGTTACAGAACCGGTGACTTTCAAGTTGAATGAACTTTGAAACATAAGCACATAAGAATCTGGATACTTAAAACTTCCTCAAACTTAGATACATCCTTACAGGCTTCATCTAAAACAGTCTCTTTAAAGTTTTATTAAAATTATTTCAGTTTAAAAAAAGGGTAACTTTGGGGCGCCTGGGTGGCTCAGTGGGTTAAAGCCTCTGCCTTTGGCTCAGGTCATGATCCCAGGGTCCTGGGATCGAGGCCCACATCGGGCTCTCTGCTCTGCAGGGAGCCTGCTTCCTCCTCTCTCTCTGCCTGCCTCTCTGCCTGCTTGTGATCTCTCTCCCTGTCAAATAGATAAATAAAATCTTTAAAAAAAAAAAAAGGGTAACTTTGACCCCATATTTTGAGTCATTATGTTTGCTTTTAAAGCTAGTAAGAAAACTATCATATGATCCTATTTCCTGGGCCCCTGGGTGGCTTGGTCTGTTGGGTGTCTGCCTTCAGCTCAGGTCATGATCCTGTGGTCCTGGGATGGAGTAAATTTTTTTTAAAAAGTGCTGAATACTTTCCAGGCACTATTCTAAAAAAGATCCTTTTTCTCTTCTCAGATTTAGACACTTAGTGTCAGATCCAGGTTTTAATTCTGTTTTCATCACTTATTAGCTGTAAGACTTCAGACAACTAACCCGATCGATCTGTAGCCTCAATTTCCTCATTGTTAAAATGGTGTTATAAGAGCATGAGTACATGTCATAACAGATCTAAGTAATAATAAATTGAGGACATGTACTTATCAAAGTGCCTAGAGATATACATGAGTGACAAAAATAAGTGTTAAAACAATAACAAAAAATTATTATGCTTCAGGGCATTTGGGTGGCTCAGTCAGTTAAGTGACAGACTCTTGATCTCAGCTCAGGTCTTGATCTCAGAGTGGTGAGTTCAGGCCCTGCACTGGGCTCTCTGCTGGGCTTGGAACCTATGTAAAAAATTTTTTTATTATACTTCACATCTCATCTGGGGGGGATGCTTACTAACTGAAATTGAGCAAATACAATGTTGTCTCTTTTTTGTGATCTTTAAGGGTTCCAATTTCAGTTTTAAATAAATGCTTATCATTAAAAGTGAACTCTTGTTTAGTCTAGCCTGTGTATAAAAGAAAAAACCCAAGAGGAAAACCCAGCAAGCCAACCATGAGAGGCAAGAAAGGAAAGAATTTCACTGCCTCCACAGCAGGTGTTCAGATACTCTTAGTGTTTCATTTCCATGCCCTGAGAATGAGACAGCATTTATGCTGTGACTGGGCATCTCCACCCATTGAGAATCTGAGGCATAGGATGGGAAATGAAGATACTCCAACATCGGAAATATAATTAGGTGGCAAAGTGAACAAGATCTAATCTCGATCCAGACAGAAGAGTTACTCCTCAAACCAGTGGCATGTTAAACTTTTCTGACCTCTGTGGGGAAGTGATTTTTCTTTTTCTCTTTGTTCTTCACCCATCAGCCTATGAATTTCTGCAATTTCTTGAATGAATTCTAGGCATGAATCTAGCCCACTTCTGGAATCCTTTACATAGGATGGCAAACTATGTCAGATTGGTGGGGTGGGGTTATCTTGAGGCAATGGTCCTCTGTCATTGCCAAGGTCATCTTTGGACTTTCGAAAGAATGACACCAGTTGTGAAAATATTGGCCATGTCTGCCTCTACTCACAAAGAGGGCCGTGGCTTCCCACCCACAGTTACCAAGGCCATTGTGATGGAAGCACTACGGAAAGCCTGGAAGTTGGGAACTTGACCTCACTTTGGATTCTCACATGATAGCGTATTCCAAATTCTAGTTGCTTTTCTTCAGTTTTCCTGTGTCTAAATAGTGAGGATGCCAATTACTGGAGTCCCCTTTGACAATGTCTGGAATAAAATTGTCCAATAGAAATAGAACGCGAGCACATGTGTAATTTAAAATTTTTGCTACAGCCTTATTTGAACAAATAAGAAGAAATGGTAAAATTAATCTTAAAAATAGCTTTTACTTAATCCATTATATCCAAGATAATATCATTGCAACATATAATGGATATTTTAAAAATTGAGATGTTTTACATCTTTTTTTTTTTACAAAGTCTGAATCTGGTGTGTATGTGGATTTCACAAAATTTACAGTTAAAGCAAGTAGATTTAAATATACAAGTTGTTCCAAACATAGTTAAAAATTTTCTAATAACTGAAACCAAGAGCCAATTTTTAAATTTAAAACTCAGTTCATTAAAATTAAGTAAAATCAGAAATTCAGTGTCTGTCACTCCAGCCACATTTTAGAGGCTTCTCTATGGGACAGTGCAGGCCGAGAAGATGAAGAAAGGTGCTATGTTTTATGGAGGGCCATCCCACTCAGCGCTCTTCCCGTCCTCATCCTCAGTTGGTACTTGCCAAAGGGAGGTTCCAGCAGCTTCCCCCTCCCCACCCCCGCCAATTTCTTGTTTGTTTCCAACAGCAAGGACTCAAAATCACTTTCATATTTCTGCGGTAGGATAATTAGAATCAAGCTGTCTGAAAATAGACAAGTAGAGCAATCAGCTTGTATATGAGAGGTAAATTGTGACAAACCCTCTTTCAAGAGGAGCATATAGGAAAGTTTTAAAGAATATGCAGGGATGCCTGGGTGGCTAAGTTGGTTGAGCATCTGCCTTCAGCTCAGGTCATGATCCCAGGGGTCCTGCGTTGGGCTCCTTGCTCATCGGGGAGCCTGCTTCTCCCTCTGCCTGTGCTGCCTGCAGCTCCCCCTACCACCCTCCACTTCGCTCTCTCTGATAAATAAATAAATAAACAAACAAACAAACAATAAATAAAATCTTAAAAAAAAAAAAGAACATGCAGAAGCCCATTTACCTGTTGTGACAAGTGGCTGGTTGGTTATTGAAAAATGATGTTAAATGAGGTATAAAAAAGACTTTCACTTTTGAATTATATTTTTTTAATTGCAGTGAAATCCAGATAACGTAAAACTATTTTAAAACAAACATTTCAGTGGCATTTAGTATCTTCATCGTGTTGTGTAACTACCACCTCTATACAGTTCTAAAACACTTTCATCACTCCCGAATAAAATTCCATACCAATCGAGTGGTTATACCCTATCCTCTCCCCTGCTCCTCCCCCAGTCCCTGGCAATCATCGATCTATGATCTATCTCTATGGATTTACCTATTCCAGATATTTCATATAAATGGAATCATATAATAAGTGACCTTTTGTGTCTGTTATTTTTTTCTACATTGTAACATGTATCATTGCTTCATTCCTTTATGGCTGAATACTATTCCATTGTATGTATATGACATATTTTGATTCATCCATTACTGGACATTTGGGTTGTTTCTACCTTTTGACTATTGTAAAGAGTGTTATTATGAACATTTGTGTACAACTGTTTGAATACTTGTTTTCAGTTCTTTTGGGCATATACCTAGAAATGGAATTACTAGATAACATGGTAATTCCATTTAACTCTTTAAGGGACCACAGAACTATTTTCTATAACATCTGCACCATTTTACACTTTCACCAGCAACATATGAGGTTTCCATTCCTCCACATTCTTGCTGACACTTGTTATTTTCTTTCCTTTTAAAAAAAAATTAAAACCATCCTAGTGGGTGTGAAATGGTATTTCAGAGTGGTTTTGATTTGTGTTCGTCAAGTGACTAATGATGTTGAACATATTTTCGTGCGCTTAAAGTCCATTTGTATAACTTCTTGGAGAAAATTCTATTTGAGTCCTTTGCCCATTTTTGAATTGGGCTGTTTCTTTGTTGTTGAGTTGTAAGAGTTCTTTATATGTTAAGGATAGTAGACCCTTATCAGATGTGTAATTTGCAAATATTTTTCTCTTATACTCTAGATTGCTTTTTCACTTTTTTGATAATGTTTTTCGATATACAAAAGTTTTTAATTTTGATAAAGTCCAGTTTGTCTATTTTAATTGTTGTTGCTCATGGTTTTGGTGTATAATTCCTTGCCTAATCCTTGAGAAAAATTTTGAAAAAAAAAACAATAGATTTATATCTGGGAAAAGACGTAAAATTTTACTTTACTTGAAATTTATAAATATATGTTCACCTGCTAATCTGTTGATAGTCAAATGGTTTCTTCCAACATATTTATGGAGTAAAAGACCATTTTGTTTTTGCATAAGCCACAGCTATCTGATACACTTTGATTTCTTTTAAGTTGACCAAGAATTTAGAGACACAAGCAAAGCGATCTGATTCTGAATATTTCAAGATTTTTATGGCTTCCATTCCTCCCTAAATTTTATTGTTATCTTGCCCACCTATAATTTGATGGCAATATTTTTAACTTTAGTCAGACAATTAAAAAATATGCAACTTACTTATCACTGAAAGGAGTCTCTCTGTACACTCATATTTAATTGATTGATGTAATGTGCAATTTTAAGTATAATTATTAAGTAAAATAGGTTCAATTGTCAAAACTGGCATAAATAAATTTGGGAATAAACCCGACTGACTTGGTAAATATACAGCACAATGGTGGGACCTGAAAAATACAGGTGTAGCAGAGCATAGCCTACTGTCAGAGTGTGCTTGGTGTGCCATGGACATCCGTCATATGCCCACAGTACAGAGGGAATGAACAGTGTAATGCGACAAGCGTGTTAACTGAAGAAAAGTTAAGAGATCATTTACTCTTTTATTCTAGAGGTCTTGATTTAGAATTATTTAAAACATTTTTATTTTTTAAGAACATTTTTAAAACTTGTGGTAACATACATAACATAAAATTAACCATTTTTTACCCCTTCAAGTGTACAGTTCAATGTGTTAAGTACATTCACATAGCTGTGCAAACATTACCATCCATCTCAAAAAACTTTCTCTCTCTTTTTTTTAATGATTTTATTTATTTATTTGACAGAGAGACAGAAAGAGAGAGAGAGAGCATAAACAGGGGGAGCAGCAGACGGAGAGGGAGAAGCAGGCACTCCGCTGAGCAGGGAGCCCATCATGACATGAGCCGAAGGCAGACGCTTAACTGACTGAGCCACCCAGGTGCCCCGCAAAGAACTTTTTCATCTTGCAAACAGAATTACTTTTTAATAATACGCAATGCCAAGCACACGGTTCTGATATACTATCTTCTAAGCAGATATCAGTGGCACTTAATAGCAGTGTGAACTTGGGCAACTCATTTAACCTACTGGTGTCCTCAGTTTTCTAACCTATAAAACGGGGTTAATATCTACCACACAGAACTAACAAAAAGAACAAAAAATATATCTGCTAAAGCACTTTAAAATCTGGAAAATATTTTACAATTTCTGCTTATGGTTATTTTTATTAATAGAAAATTTGAGGCCTCTTTCCTAGAAAGCCCAGGCTACTTATTCTTATCATTTTATAAATATTATTTCTACATATTTAGGTTATTCAAATTTATCACCATACATATATTTTACTTGTTTACTGATTGACTTCCACCCTACTAGAATGGAAGATCCATGAGGGCAGTGATTTATTTTTTTTGTTTGTTTGTTTGCCCATTGCTCTATTTCAAAGCCTAGAACAGATTAAGGCATATACATTTCTTGAATAAATGAAAGAATGAATTATTTTATATATCAGTAATGTGTTACCAGTGCTCAAAAACTATTTATTCATGATATTGACAGCTCAAACATGTAAGTTTTTAGGCTTTTCCACTGCACAATTAATATGTGTGAAGCCCCAAATAGAACATTTCTACTATGAGGAAATTTCCCAGACTACCTCAGAGTTGAAAGGAAGTCATGTTTAGGAGTAAACAAAGATGAAAAAAAATTTATTCAAATTTCCAAAATGTGTTCTGAATTTAAAATTTTAAGGCTATTATCAATACAATAAAAGATGGGTTTTAATTGGGTTAATTTAATGTAACCAAAGAAATACTTTAAGTGCCATTCTCTCTTTTCTAAACAAAACAGGCAGACAATACTATTGCTTATCAATATCTGGTTTCAAGTGTAACTACGTGACTTGCTCTGGCAAAGGAAATGCGAGCGGAGGTGACCTTGTGTCATTTCTGGGTGGAAGTATTTAGTTGCTGGTACTTAGCCCTCCATCATGCTCTTCCCTTACAGTGGAGATCGTAGAAGTATCTACTGACATGGAGGAACCATAATATTAAAGTATTTTGGAACACTGAGCTGACACAGAGAAGACAGCTTCCCCACAGTTGGAACTACAGCTGATTTTATATAAACAATAATTAAACTTTCGCTGATTTGGAACTTGTGTATTATACTGAGATTTGGGAATTGTGTATTATAACACTATAACCTAATCTATAGTGACTAATATATATGTTGACGATATTTTCCTCTAGTTTGAGTGGAAAGTTAAAATAATAATTTATATCTGAAAAAAATTGTAATAAAGTACTATTTCTATTGGAGACAAAGCCATATATAATCACATGGTTTTAAAAATGGAGAGTAGTACTATAGTATGGTACAGACATGGTATCAATGAATTCTAGGTTCCTTTAAATCATCTTGTAATGTGAGGAAGAATTTCAACTTGCTGTTTCTGAGATATTTGAGAATAATCCTTTTGAGTTATCATAATTATTGACTAAGGCTTCTCATCTTTTTCTACATTCTTGCCTTTCACAGAAATATATGCCTTCTGCAATAATCTCTCCATATTCAGACTGTCTTTTCTTTGACCTGTTAATTTTTTTTTAGTCAGTAGTACCCTGGGCTCTCCTAGATGATGATTTTTTTTTCCACCAAACAGTAAGAATTCAAAATTATGAGGTATTTATAGTGTATTTATAGTGAAAGTCTGGTGAAAACCCAGGTATTTATAGTGAAACTTTGAATCTTTGCCTTTTACATTTTTGGAATACTTACTGACACTTTACTAGAGCACCTTGCTAAGGTTGTGTGTGACCTCCCTTTTTGAAAGAAGTTTTTAAAAATTAAGTGGAAGTGGAATGGGGTAAGGGAGGTGACTCATCCAGCAAATGAAGAGTTAGTCAAGTACTATTATCTGTGATAAAGGAAGTTGTTCAGACTCACCATTTCAGTATAGCACTGGAAGAATTTAAAGAAGCATTTTCCAGAATTGCCATTGTTTTTTCTTTGGTATTTCATTAACATTGTGGGTGGGGAGGTACTGAAGGCCATGGAACAAAATAAGTGAAAGGGAAACAACTTTCATTCCTGGTGGATTTCCTGTATTACCTAATGAGGGCAGCCACTTACATGTTGATTCCGTACAATTCAATTCAACAAATATTTTTCGAGTGCCTGCTTAGTGCCTGCTGTGTACAAACAGTGAACAAACTTACAAAAGAACCCTATCCTTGGAGGGTTCACATTCTGGAGGTGTTGACCTACCCTCTGAGAAAAATGCTAAATTACTCTGTATTTTTTCATATCTATCAAAAGTAAACATTGGTACAAATATTCAAACTGTTGGTGAAGCACTAAAAGGAAGAATCAACTTTACTTTGCTGGAACAATTTCATTTAGATTTATTTTAAAATATTCACTTAAAATATATGTAAAAAATACAAACTCATGAGCCCTCGGGTCTATTGATTTGAGATACAAGCACGATCTAAACTATTAGTCTTTTATTTCTGTTTTGTTTTTTAATTCATGTGTTGAGGGTCAGATCTTGAGGGAGAAAAGCCTTTGGGCTTTTTCAATCGAGAAGGGCCCCTCTTCCCTCTGAAAGCTTACAGTGCAGCCGTTGGGCACCTACATAGCAGGCAGAACGTCAGTTTCCCTAGACTCTGCTCTCTAAAGAGCGTTTCTATTCGTGGACACAGCGATGACACCATCTTTTCTCCCCAGCCGTGGCGGTTCCAGAATTGCACATAGCCTGCGGGATTGACTGGGTGGGCAAGCTGGTTGAGAAGGGGCGTTGGCACTTGACAAAAACTCGACAAAGCGTCCGGTGTCCATCTCAGGGTTTGCGGGTAGGGGGAGAAATCAAACCCTCAAGCCATCTCAGGGCTTGCAATGAAGCTTGAAAGACCCCACTCCGCAAGGGTGGCTCGGGAAGAGCACCCGGTTTTGGGGTAAAGTGAGCCAGAACGCCCAGAGGCAGGAGTTGGACAAACCACTTGTAGGGTCTATTCGCAGCTACCGGGAGGGACAGGGTGAAGAATCGTTCACAAAAGGGCTGGGGGCGGGGGGGCGGGCAAGAGCTTGACTTCATCGATTAACAACTCTCTGCCCCCATCGCCCAAGGTTTTCCACGGAGAGGTCCCTGTCGCTCTTCTTCAGGCTGGGCGGAACCTGTAAGTCATGACCACCTAAATTCTAAAACCAAACCAACCAAACCACGTTCTAAAACCTCCCTCAACACTCTCCCGGTGGCGTTCCAAACGCAAACATCGCGGGCGAAAAGAGGCTGCACAAATCACGTAGAAAATTAGGTTGCCCCTTTCCAAGGCGATAATCAAATTAGCCTCAAATTAAACGTGAAATTGGCCCTCGCCGGCTGTGGGGACAAAGCCCCCATTGTCCCTTTGCCCGGGTAGCGGCGGCAGCGGTGCCCACCCTGCCTAGGCCCGCCCTGGGGGGTCCCCACGGCAGCGGACGAGGTCGGCGGCGGGCTGGGGCAGAGCCCGGGCTGGGGAGTGCGTGGACGCGCCCGAGGTTCGGCTAGCGCGCGCGGCAGGGGCCGGGTGGGCGGCTGCGGGGCTCCGGGCAGGCGCCGAGGGCGGGCGAGGGAGGAACCGAGGGAGGGAGGAGCGGCGAACGGAGCGGAGTGTGGAGGGTGTGCGGGAGAGAGCGTGTGCGCGCGCGTGTGTGCGCGCTCCCGGCGCCCGCGCGCTCCCTCCCCCCGCCCCTCGCCCCCTCCCTGCCGGCTCCCTCCGCCCCGCGCTCCCGCCCAGCCCCCGGAATCAGTGCAGCTGTTGCCGTGCAGGCTGCGGATTCCTCCAGTCCCTCCCTCGGCCGCCTCTCCGCCCGGAGCGAGCGCGCAGCCCCGCGCAGCAGCGCCCACCGGTCCCGTCCTGTGAGCCCCGGCCCCAGCCGCGGACAGCCCCGCGGAGTCGCCTCCCGGCCCACCCGCCCGGCCGCCGAGGAGCGGGAGGAGGACGGGACCCCGGCGCCCCCACCCCCTTATCCGCGGGAGGTAGGTGGGGGGCCTCGGCAGGAAGATGCCAACTCACTGGGGCTGCCTCCCGGGCGGGCTCCTGGGCGGCGGGAGGGCAGGAGGAGGGGCGCGGGCCCAGGCCGGGAAGACGCCGCTGCCCCACCGCTGCCCTGCGCCCTGGGAGCGGCGTGGGGGCAGGGAGGCTGCAGAGCCCGGGCGGGGGCGGCGCGGGGAGCCTCGGTCTCCTGTGCTTATTAGTACGCGGACTATGCGGGCAGGGGCGGCGGGCTCCGCAGTGAGGGAACGCAGCACCGCCGTGCGCACTGTGGCCACCCAGCCCCATCCTCGGGCGCAGCGGCGCCGATTCCTCCTCCCTGCCTCCACCGCCGCCTCCCTCCAGCAGGGCGCAGCGGCCCCTGGCGCGGGGGTGGGTGCGGAGTGGGCAGCAGGGAAGGCGTATTTTCGGGTGTCCTCCCTGCGGCCAGGGCTGGTGGGGAGCGGGGGCGCCGTTGACAGGGCCCGACTCTGCGCGTAACGGTACGGGGGATGCGGCCAGGC